>CH002031.1:220382-237793 GCA_000149265.1 Ciona savignyi
AATAGTTGAAAAGTGTTGATTAATGGTTGAAAAGAGTTGAAATTGTTGAAATTGTTGAATGCTGTTGATAATTGTTGAAAAAAGTTGATAATTGTTGAAATTGTTGAATGCTGTTGATAATTGTTGAAAAAAGTTGATAATTGTTGAAAAACGTTTATAATTGTTGAATTCAATTTTAGATTTATTCAAGTGAATAGGAAAGTACACGTAAGTATGTGGGTGAGAATCTTACGACTGCCTGTGTAATAAAACCCCTTCCATTTTCCCATATTTACTCTGTTTTATAGAAACTTTTTTTTGTTTAGGCTGTTAGTTGTTTAACATATGTATTGGTGGCAAATTAAATAAAGTTGAATTGTTAGTTTTCCTGAAAAACATTGAGTAAATAGTTTTAGTTTATTTATTTTTTGCCCCATTATTAAAATATGGCAAATGAAAAATTACGACACAGGAATGGGAAAAGACGGCAAAACGAACAGTCGTTAAAACACGTCATTTAAAAAAAGGATATCATTATTAAATAAATATAGAATAATAAATATGAACTAAATATAGTGGACACAGCCCCCAAACCTACTTAGGGAGACAAAACTTTTTTAAACTCCTTTCCTCAGTCTCTGCCATAACCACATAACCACCACCACCACCACCACATACATAGTGGTTACACACAAAACATTCCAACCTTCAGTGTTCCTGATAACGATGGCGTTCAGCAGACCTTTCCCACGAACTTCCAACACAACGTTCTGCGGTAATTCCTTCAACACTTTCCTCGTTTTGTGACCCAATCGTTCAGCGTTCTCAATCAGGTTTTCATCCAAAAGAACCTGGGACCAAATAATTTCAACTGATCAGTGCAAATTTTCCTTTTAATATGGTTACAAACTAGATAGTGTAATGAAAGGTTAAAAATATTACAACAATAATGATTATAATATGACATTTATTTATAGTATTATATCGTCTGAACTGATTTTTATTTTCACAATATTGTTTTTTCCTAGGTTTATATTACTTAACCTATGTATGATATCTTGCTTTAGGATTTAAAACAAATTATTAACTGACAATGAAACTAATGTTTTGTCAGTATACGTGGTAATTTAAATATAACATTAACAATCAGGGTATGCATCAGTTACATTGTCCATTTGTTTATGGGCAACACTAAAAGGAGGGAAAGCGGGAAAGAGGGAAGGAGGGAAACTGCTCACTAAAATTATGAAAACTAATTTCAACCCTTACCTAAACAGTAATCTCAACACCAGAACTAACCCTAACTCCAAACCAATGTTTCAAACTAACTCTTATGTCATAATATTTATTTTAGCATGCAGTTTCCCTCCTTCCCGCTTTACCTCCTTTAAGTTTCCCGCTTTGTTTTTTCCTAGAATTTTAATAAACACGTCATGATAATATTATGGAATAAATCTACATTTTGGAGTATTAACACAAAAATAAACATGCATTGGTTTTGTATCCTTTGTACAACGGGTAAAAAAAACAATAAAACAAAATCACTTACATCCAAAGCTGTCATGGCTACTTTGCATCCCAATGGATTCCCCCCGTACGTGGAGCCATGCTGACCAGGTTTGATCGTCAGCATTATCTCATCGCTTGCTAGAACTGCTGATACCGGGTACATACCTCCGGAGAGTGCCTTTCCTGGGAAAAACGGGGGTTAGTGTTGCGTTTAAGGTCTTTTTACCAATACGTGATGATTAACAAGTTGATAATGAAAAACACATATTCAGCAAAAGCACATATATATATATATATATATATGTAGAAAAAATATATATGTAGCTAACATCAATCAAGTTTATGACAGGTGATTTGGATGAATCTGTCCTTTCTAGCACCGGGACATGTGGTAAAACCCAAAAGGATATAAACCCACCAGTTGAAGAAATTATACATGATTATTAATAACTTACTTAGTAAATAAATCCAGGTTTTAAAAGATGCCCCGCAATAACAGGGTAATTAGGATGTAAGTGTCAATTCTATCGTGGTTAGTGGGGGTGTTCAACATTAAGGGGTTTATGCAGTAATATTCATGCAGAAAATCCTTATAACAGTATTTTTGTATAACATGCCCGGTTTCCAAAGCTATTGATAAAAAAATTTAATATTTTTTACAACCTAACAAACAAATTCCTAATAAAAAGAGTGTTTCAGATTTTTTTATACATTTGTATTCTGCATTCATTATCTAATTATTCCTTTTCTAACTTTTGTCAACGTGGGTAAATATCAGCAGGCACAGTTGATTGCAAACCTATGATTTGGCGCAGAGTAACTAGCTTTTTTCAGCACTAAGTGTTTATCAACTGATTAAGCATAAAAATACTGAATATCAATACAGTTTTGTCACATCATCACGGCTACGTCAATATCACATCAATAATAACTGGGATTTGAAAAAATACTTCCAAAAAGGTGTTAACCTATGATTTGATAGCTGCTTCATCTCTAAGAATGTCTTAAATGCAGCAAAAACTAAATTCCTTCAAACCACTCACCTAACACAAGGACATCTGGTTTCACATTTTCATGATCACAAGCCAACAATTTTCCTGTGCGTCCAATACCTGTTTGTACCTGTGTTGTCCGACCGATTAGTCTGAAGTGTTATTGCGCAGCCTTTCAACTAAAGGGATGCAGTGTGCCAATGTAATAATAATATCATAATGAAAGCAAATTCGCGTGCCAACCATCGTTACGTACGGTTTGCATGGTGTACTACTTATTTTATTACGACACTATTTATATACTGGCACACTACATTTAAAAAAGTTGCCTACCCATAGCATATAGCTACGAACACAAGTGGACCCAACATAGCTTTTCTATTCTCGCGGTTTGACCGAATGGTTAACGCAACCGACACATATACCAATTGTATACAAAAAACGGTCTTGGAGACTAATCCATCATTATTCACAACCTAGCCCGGTATAAAAAATCTTGTGGTATAAATTAAACAGAATTTTGAGTCTGGAGGTTAAAAATATTCAATGCACAGTTTACAACAGTTTCCAATGAAACATTTACTTCCAATAATGAGAAATCACAGTTTGTGTCCGTTGTCAAGTTAAACAAAATTTTAGGAAATCTAAACTCAATTTTCTCACCTCATCAGCTATCCACAGCACATTATGCTTGCTGCAAAGCTCCCGTACCCCGCGCAAGTAACCTTCATCGGGTACCACGACCCCAGCCTCCCCCTGTATCGGCTCAACCATAAACGCCGCTGTGTTGGGCTTCTGTAGCTCTACCTGGGATGTAAATGTCACCTGTTAGCTAAAAGCTGTTAAAGTTAATGTAGAACAAACTGTACAATGTAATAGAACGAACTAGACAGTACACACTAACCATTTAGTAGTTTATGATCTATGCACACTCTGTTGTAAATTTACGAAATGCAAGTGTGGCGCACCATTTGAGAAACACTGGCTTAAAGGTTGTGGTATTAAAACTGATAGATTGCTAGGATAAGATATTCAGGTTTATCCCCGTGATTGGAAAACGCAAGGAGGTTAACACACGGACAATCGTCAGATCACCTCACGCCCATCGTCAGGTTACCGGAGCTATTGCAGTGTGTTGTGTTGCCTATGATTGAAACATTTCTTTAATTTGGTAGAACCCATCATTTACTTGCCCAATGACACAACCGACTAGCTAGCGACAAAGTGTTGTGTATGTTTCACATTCAACTCATTAAAAACCCATTAATCTGCTGGGTTCAGGAAATGTTAGTTTACAGGGTAAACATGAATATCTTATTTATACCCCTCGCATAACAACCTTAAGACGTCAGCAGCAAATTTGTATTTTTCAACTACAAACCTCCAACGCAGAGAGGTCGTTGTAAGGAATAATTGAGAATCCAGGTGTGAAGGGTCCAAAGCCGTTGTAGCAATCACTATCCGTTGATGATGAGACAGCTGCAATCGAGCGCCCCCAGAAATTGCCGGCGGCAAAAACAATGTCTGCTTGGTCATTAGGCACCCCTTTCACATCATATGCCCACCGCCGAGCTAGTTTGCAAGCGGTTTCGCAAGCTTCAACCCCTGTGGAAATGACATCTTTTTTTACACAAAAACACATCATTTATTTTTTACACAAAAAGTGTTAATGACATCTTTTTTTACAGAAAAACACATAATTTATTTTTTACACAAAAAGTGTTAATGACATCTTTTTTGTTTAACACAAAAAACTTAAACTCTACCAGAATTATCATAATTCGAAATAAAAAACCACACAAAACGACGCAAGTAATACATAATACAGACCTGAATTCATAGGCAAGACCTTTTCATAGTTGAACAACTTTGTAATATATTCCTCATATTGCCCAAGCACATCTGAATAGAAGGCTCTTGATGTTAGTGCCAATTTGGAAGCCTGGCCCTGTGGTAAGGATGTGTTAGTTTAGCAATCATCTTTTAAGAATCTTAAGGGAAATTAGTCCAACAGATTAGCTTGTGGGTTAGTGTACCTTTCAGCCAAAGAGTTTCAAGTTTGAAAATGGTCGGTAGCTAGTATGTTGTATCCTTGGGCAAAGAACTTAGCGGACATTGACTGAACTGAACCCAGTGGAATAAATGGCTCCAAATTAAGGAAACATCTAAATCATACACAACACACTGCAATAGCTACGGCATCCCACTGCAATAGCTACGGATGATTTCCTGTGTTTTAACCTCTTTGGTTTTCCCATTATGAGACTAAACATGAATGTTCTATTCTAAATGTATCTATTCAGTAACCGGATGGTGGGCACAGGAAAAGTATGCACAGTATGGTTAACAATGAATCTATGGCAACATTCGGCAAGTATGGGCAACATTCAGCCAGCGGGCCGGATCTGGCCGTGAAGGGATTATGACCGGCCTGCAGACTGTATCTAACCATACCCAGTAATTAAGATATTGAATAATATTCATGTAATAATCCGGCCCACCAAGAACTTCATTTTCCCACATTTGGTCCGCCGACTAGAGAAGTTGCCCACCCCGTGATCTATAGGTATATAAAGCAAACACAAATATCCGTAAATCAATCTTACCACAAGAGCTTCTATGATACGTGGATGTGAATGACCTTGGTTGAGGGAGCTATACGCGCTCAAATAATCAAAGTATTTCTTTCCCTCCACGTCCCACACATGGACCCCCTTTCCTCTTGAAATCGCAACTGGTAGTGGATTGTAGTTATGGGCACCATACCGAAGTTCTCTCTGCAAATTAGGTTGTTAAATACAGTAACTATAACTAAACAGACTGTGTACTTAGTATGGAAATCAGTAAGCACACCCAAGATACTGAAAAAAACAAATTGCATGTCAACCATAAAACAATTTATAAAATGACTAAAAACATCACAAATTCAGGCGAAATTTTTAATGAAAAAGAACTTGTCAAAATTTTAACCGTCATGTTATCAGAGAGATTGCAGTGTGTTGTGTATGGTTACAATTTTCCTTCAATTTAGTAGAACCCATTTATCCACCTGTCTTTAGGCAATGTCTTCTAGTACACAACCGACAAGCTAGCGACCAGTTACAAATCTTAAACCTTCGGCTTAAAGGCGACAAAAAAGCCCAATAAGCAAGTTTTATCACTGTTTTTCCACCAATTTTCCTAGCTTTTATTTTGTGAAAAATAATTTATGCTTAAATTTTGAAAAAAAAAAAAAATCTATATTAAAATCTATATAAAAATCTATACTTCAATTTTTACAACATTATGGCTTACCTCAAATATTTCAGAAGAAGTTAATTTGGCTGCTGTTTCTCTTTGACGGTCAGGTGAAACAAGACTGGCATGCCGAACTAGACCAGTCGTTCTTACACTTTTTCCACATTTCAAAAGCGTTTGGCAGATATTTTGGGAAAGCATTTTAATGAAAATAAAGTATCAAAACTGGCTGCTAAAACCTTGAAATAAGTACATGGTAACGGTAAGTTTAAGTACCAGCAAAACACATATGTTGTTGCTGTCTTTTCCTGTTCGATTTCCTGTGTCGTGATTTTATTCGTTTGCCTTTTTAAACACTGGGGCAAAAATAAATAAACTAAACTAAAAACGTATTTGATTATCTACCATAAATCCGCCAGTAAACTCTGATTTACATTCGTAGAACACTGTACTGGTCGCGCTTTATCGCACACTCTTCTTCAGGGCTAAATAAAATTTTCTGGTCTTAATTAAATTTTGTATGCACATTACTGTTCTTCTGTTTAGGTTTGCCGGCCGCGTCCGCTTTATCTATTTAATTATATCCTTTTTTAAAAGACGTGTACTAACGACTGTTCGTTTTGCCGTCTTTTCCTGTTCATAAATATGAATAAACTAAACTAATAAAATAAGCATCGTCAAAACACGCGACGTACCACAGACACACCTACAATACCGACCAATCGTAAAGCGAACTGACGGGTAGAAAGTAGAAACTGTGTGGTATCGTGTTTGATCTACTCGGAGAAACCTTTTTCTCTTTTTGAGGACGATACCCAGCAGAATCTGTTGCGTATCGTCTAATTTTCAATTTATTTGGGACCAATACTCTATTTTAAAACTGTATAACACAGTTTGCAGCCAGAAAAATATGTCGTTATAGCAAGGAGTCCTATACTAACTTTAACTACTGTAGTTTGGCCGTTTTTCCTGTCTCCTTACTTTGAAATTGCTTCTTTATCTATGCTTCTTTATTGTAACGAAGGAGCTAAAAAATCTAAACTAAACTATACCGAACAAATTTTGGTAACGGGTATCGTCATCAAAAATTGAAAAAATACCAAACTCGATACTACATAGCTTCTACCGACACAAAGTCGAAAAAGTAACTACATGCAAAAAAGAAAAGCGGAAATCACATAAAGTTTTTTCTCAGATGTACGGTCGTGTGGCCGAATGGTTAATGCGACCGATACATATACAGTTATTATAAGCAAAAAACGTTTTGTAGACTAGCCCATCATCAGTTTGTATCTTAGCCCGAATCGAAAAAAGTGTTTTTCTCAGAAATGGTAAAACGTCTTTATAGATGGCGTGTAACCAATTACCGGACCACACGGCCGGAAATGACATGTCACTTTCTTGCGCATTGTATTTAAAAGAGTGTTTTGCTGAGTAACAATGGTGGTGATTCCCCAATGCTTTTACGGTTGCAAGCAGCATATGATAGGATCGGATATTCATGTTTATCCCTGTAAATGAGAAAACCAAGGGGGTTAACACACGGGAATCGTCAGATTACCTCATGTCCACCGTCGGGTTACCGGAGCTATTGCAGTGTGTTGTATATGATTTACACCTTCCTTCAATATAGTGGAACACATCAATCCGCTGGGTTCAGGCAATGTCCGTAAAGTGCCTGCCAAGGCCACAACCGACTAGCTTTAGGCCAGTTTCGCACCAGCAACCTGTCGGCTGAAAGGCGCCGCTCTAAACAAACATACCAACCGCTTGGACATTGCTAGGCTGCGCGCCGGTGATCTTGTTTATCTGTTTTGTAATAGTGCAGCAGTGCTTCGTGAAAAAAAGGTGTTGATAATACATCTGCTAGCTGTTTTGTTGGGGAAAAGTTGCCGATGTAAGAAGATGTATCAGCTCAAAATTTTAGGTAAAATTTAAAAGGCTTTTTTAGGTTGCAGATCCAAGCTTTAATTTTAAATTGTGAACAAATCTAAGATTTTCCATGTGAGGATTTAGAGTGACAGCCGTTTTTGTGAGGTCAGTTTGCTTTGGAGAGATAGGAAGAATAATTGCTTAGACGCCTCCTTCAGGTGATTCACATTCATTTGGTTTAATCAAGTGCTGTTTAACCTAAAGGCAGTTCCTTGTGCTTTTTAGTCAGCTTTAACTGTATATGTAAATCAAGAAGCGATAAATTTAAATATGTAAATCTGACACGGCAACTAAGTATGTAAAATAGGTCGAAATCGCGCGGAGTGGGCTTGCAAATTGTTTTTTCCTCATTGTAGACTATAAGTATCGTAAAATTTTCATGCTCCATACAGTCTTGCAATCAAGAGAAGAAAAACGTCGAAGTATATTCTACAACGAAGATACAATGCATCGTGCAGTGGCATTGCTGGTGGGAATCTTTATACTGGCACAATCAACGAACGGAGGGTGGCTTGGAAGTAGTGATCAAGTCGGACGATATGATCAGGTCGGACGATATGATCAAGTCGGACGATATGATCAGGTCGGACGATACGACCAAACTCGTTATTTAATGGGAGCTCTTGCCAACGCCGGTGTCCAAGTAAGTTACTTTGCCGTGTAATCTAGGCTGTTTTTTCGCATTTAAAATCTCTGTTATATTTTTCAGGAAGGTATTTAAAGTTTTATCATTCAAATAAAGTGTGCGACCGGAGAGCGAAAGTCTGGCGACTATGTAAACTTAGCGAATGCTGGGTTGCTTTTCAGGAGATAGGTGGTCATTCAATAATGGACGATGCTCAACGAGCACAACCTAGACCAGGGGTCGATAACCTGCGGACCCCTTATCTTTTTGATGCGGTTATTATTAAATTGAAGGAACTTGTGAATCATACACTACACACTGCAATAACTCCGTAACCCGACGGTCGGCGCGAGGTGATCTGACGATTGCCCGTGTGTTAACCCTCTTGGTTTTCCCATTCACGGGGTAAACATGAATATTCTATTATATCCTAACGCATATATCTATGTCTTCTTTTACAAGCTAATCTATTTATATTGCAGCATTGGGGGGCGCAGAGATGGCAAACATATTGATGAACAACTAGACGTCATTCGTTGCTAAATTTACAATTACATTGTCACATACGGTCAATAAAAGTGGTCAACTAGCTATTTGTGGTTTTATTTTCTAAAGAAACTATGGTGGTTATGGTATATCCCACTTGTCCGCACACTTTTCGCATCAGGGGCTAAAAATTATTTCATTCTTAGAAGAAAGGGCCAAGTGATCGAATCGCTACTCACATATAGTTTGTTACTGTTGATAAAAAACATTTAATTAAGAAATATGGCACATAACCAGAATAAATTGGTGCTGTTTAGTCTTGAAACATGTCATAATATCCGTCGGGCCAGAATAAAAGACAACATAGCCTACTACATATACGATATATGAGAAATGCAATGTAGTGTGCATTAAGCTTAGGCTACCCGCATCAAACCTATACGAGGGCCGAATAAGTGATAACTGTGTTATACTAAGCTTATACTTATACACACAGCTTATTGGCTCAAAAAACCTGTTTCTAATTATAAATCCACTTAAATTGACATATATAAATTTGGGGAAAAATGCACAAAAATTGAGTTTTTTACTTCTTTTGTCAGAAGAATTTTCTTCCTACTAAATCGTTGAGGACGAGATATTAAAATGGTAGCTTACAAAATCTAGATATCCTCATATTCTTGGGTTTTACCCATGGACGGATTACCAAGATTCGCGACAATACAATTAAAATATAGGCATACCAGAATAAAACAGGATAAAATATATTCATGTTTATCTCGTAAATGGGAAAACGTAAGAGACGTTAACACACGAATAAACCACTGGCTCCTTTTCCGTATTAAGAAAGTAAGGAATAATATAAAGGATAAACCTCAATTCTCGTTACAAATCAATTACAAATTATCGTCGGCGTGGCAGAATCCACGTATAGTCAAATTAAGATGAGTTTCACGTGGCATAGTTGTTTCCTATATTGTTTAGCAAATCTTCCAGAATATGTAAATGTTTAGACAAAAATTTCACTAACATGCTAATACATCGTTAGAAATACTTTAAATGACAATATTGGATTATAGTTAGTCCGAATGTTCTATCCACGAAAACAAAATGCTTAGTTAAGTAGAAGCTATTGCAGCGTGTTGTGCACAAATCAGACATTCTTTTAATTGAACCCATTAATCCACTGGGTTCAGGCAATCCGTTAAGTGCCTTGCCCAAAAGAAACAAACGACTAGCTCGAGTTCGCCTGGAAGGCAACGCACTAACCCAGTTAAAAAATGTAGGCCTACTCGAAAATGTCAGCACACGTGATAAGCTTTGTGGCTGCTAAATATTCATTTTTTTCTAAATAGGAAAACGGGGTATTATCTCAAGGACAATTGTCAGTATATCGCGCAAATATAATAGGACAAGATATGTTTATCCCCGTGAATGGGAAAACCAAGGGGGTTAACACACAGGCAATCGTCAGATCACCTCGCGTCCACCGTCGGGTTACCAGAGCTATTGTAGTGTGTTGTGTAAGATTCACACGTTCCTTCAATTTGGTAGAACCCATTAATCCGCTGGGTTCAGGCAATCCGTTAAGTGTCTTGCCCAAAAGAAACAACCGACTAGCTCGAGACAAGTTTCGAACCTGTAGCCCTTCGGCTGAAAGGCAACGAACTAACCCACCAAGATAGTCGATGTGTTCTTTGGCAAGCCTGGCACTTGTGCGCGAGATTCACACCGGCTTAATCAGCTGGGTTAAAAACTGTACTCGATAATGTTAGCACAGCACGTGATAAGCTTTGTGGCTGCTAAATATTTAAATTTTTCTAAATAGTAAAACGGGGCATTCTCTCAAGGGCAATCGTCAGAATATCTCGCAAATACGTAGGACAGTGCGTTAACCCTCGAGCTGTTTGGTCGGAAAACACGCTGATATTTGTTACAAGTGCAAGAAACGAATAAATTAAAACTACAATGGGGTTTAAAATTAAATATGGGAACCGCATTATGATTAGTAACCATAAAGTGTATCGAGAACACGGTAAAGAACCAGGTCGTTGTAGTTACGGTCGTGTGGTCGAATGGTTAACGCCACCGATACATATAACGGTTCTATATAAAAACTGTATGATGACGAGTCCAAGAGTCCATCATAGGTTCAAAACCTAGACTGGTAAACAAAATGTCGTTATGGGGGAAGGACGTGTAGTGCATTTTAAATTATTACATAACACCTCCTTTGACAACTGCATGGTTTCTCAGTATTTCCTAGTTAAACTTTAGTTCAATTTATTTTTATTTTTTTATTTTTTTCTGTGCGTTTAATAAATAATAAATATGTTTGATTGATTGATTTACAAAAATTACGTCATAAAATTTTGTTGGTAGTTTTACAGGGGATTCCCGGTATAGCGGAACCGAGTATCAGTTCTTCATTACGATCGAATTTTCGATTCTTTGTTCGCAAATTTGTAAATAGACTTCTCGATTCTGTGCGGCGGCTTTTGTGCTCATTTAAAAATAATTATTTACAGTACACAAAGCAGTTAGTCGACTAAAATAAAGAAATGAAGCCTTTTAAATACAGTTGTACAATCCGTGGTCATGAGGCTGATGTCCGTGGATTATGTTCAGTTTCAAACATTCCAAACGGCTTTTTATCGACATCTAGAGATCAAACAGCAAAGCTTTGGGTTTCTGAAAGGTAAGAATTTAAAACGACATAATTAGGGCAACACTAAAAAGAGGGAAGGAGGGAAACTGCTTACTAAAACTATTGAAACTAAATTTAACCCTGCCCTAAACACTAATCTTAACCCTAGAACTAACTCTAACTCTAAATCCATGTTTAAAACTAACTCTAATGTCATAATCTTCATTTTACTGAGCAGTTTACCGCCTTCCGACTTTCCCTTCTTTTAGTTTTCCCCTGCATAATTATAAATGACAGTTCCAAAAAAAACAAATTCCTCCAGTAAAAATAGAAATTATCATCTAACATTTTCAGAATTCCGCCAATTTAACAGATGGCAAACAATCATGTTTTCCTTAACGTTAAAGAAAAAACATTGAAAAAGATAATGGTGAAAACCACAAGTTGAATTAGGGAAATTTACTTACACCCTTGCTTAAAAGGGGGCTTCACTAATCTGTGGGATAGGGACAACACACTATATTACTAGCGGGACAAATTATATTTGGACAGGATATTTCGTAATTAATTTAAACGGAACAAGTTATATCATGACCGGGAAGAAGTATTTTTTTCACTAACACGAGCATGACAGGGTTATATTATAACTGGGTATTTCATCATTACTTGAGTGGGACAGGTTATATCACATGCAGGACAAAGTATTTTTGTCAATAGAATGAGCTGGGCCGATTATATTATAATATAATTTGCCCCATTTGTGTTATTACCTATCCAGCTCAAGTAAGAAAATGAAATACCTGCAGAAACCAGCCAACTGTAGTATTTTATAATTGAGATTAGACAAAAGTAAAATAAATACTTAACATAGATGTGTGTAAAAAATTATAAAAAAGCACTAAATGCGTGTGACTTTTATACACATACGTACCCACAAGATCTTGTTTAAAACTGCTGAGGTTTCCAGACTTGCAAAAAAGGTTTAAAAACATTCATAAATGGGAAAAACTAAAAGTAGGGAAGAAGGAAAAATGCAAAACAAAAAATAGATTAGGGAATTAGAGTTAGTGTTTATATTGGGGTTGCATTTAGTAATAGTTTTAGGATTGAAATTACTGTTTAGGACAGGGTTAAAATTAGTTTTCAATATTTTAGTAAGCAGTTTTCCCCCTTCCCTCCTTTTAGTGCTTCCTCTTCTAAACCCATTTTTCTGCTTAACATAACCAGAATATTGAGACCAACTAATTTATTATGTCTGTGTCTTTTGCAGTGATTTGCCTGCCTACCAGCAGAAACAAGTTTTCAAGGGACACAAAAACTTTGTGTCTTGCGTTGCAGTGTTGTCTGCTGTCAGTGAAATTTACCCGGATGGATTGATATTCACTGGAAGCAACGATCATAACATCCATGTCTACCTGCCTGGGGCGTCCGAACCAATTATGGTTCTGTCTGGGCATTCAAACGCGGGTAAGTCTGCAAGTGTAGGAATTTGCAATATATTTTTTAATCTCTTACTCTCTACATACAACATACATATTTAACTACCGTGATCACAGTGTCTATATTCACATCATTGGACTCATAATCAAATTGCATAAGTCAGTTTTAAATAGATTGTTTGTGAAAATGTGTTTTCATTTTCCCCTGCAAGTCTGAGGAAATGGATCTGCCCTTACTTAATATGTGGTTGTGTCTCTTGACAGACCTTATGTAAAAGAAAATATGTTAAATATTGGTCTCATTTCAATGCCTTGAACAACGACCTGTAGTTAGTCTATCAGCTATATATAACAAACTCCCCATGTCCCATTCCTGGGGATAAGCATGATTATCTCGACTGATTAGTCTGGTGGGTTAGTGCGTCGCATTTCAGCCGAAGAAACTGATCGCTAGCTAGTCGGTTGGGCAAGGCACTTACCGAACATTGCATGAACCCAGCGGATTAACTACTAAATTGAAGAATAATTTGAATCATATACAAGACACTGCAATAGCTCCGGTAACCCAACTGTGGGCGCGAGATAATCTGACGATTGCCCGTGTGTTAAGCCCCTTAGTTTTCTCATTTACTGGGATAAACATTATTATTTTATTCTATTTTTCTTGAATAATATTGTAATTTTTTACTTCTTTAGTTTGTTCTTTATTTGCTGGGAAACATGGGACTTTGGTCAGCGGCTCATGGGACAAAACTGCTCGACTATGGCTGGTTGATACAAGCGGTATGCTTGAGGGAAAGTGCGGCATGGTGATGAATGGACATAGCGCAGCTGTGTGGGATACTGTGATCATGCCTGAGCAACAAGGGTTGGTAATCACTGCTTCTGCCGATAAAACTGTGAGATCTTGGAGGGCTGGCAAGTGTCTGGATGTTTTCAAAGGTTCGTTGTCAAAACTTTTAAAAGTTCGTAGGGTTCATACTCATAGTTAAAACACATGCTACTAACCATTCTCTGCTTTTTAAAAAAAAATTCCATACCTTTTTCAGTTTATTTTCTAACATGCAACCCATTAAAAGGACTTATTAAAACTGCTTATTCAGGCGGCTAGCAGTTAAAAGGACAGAATTTTTCCACATTCATTAGTTGGTTAAGAAAAAGGACATGTAAGACAATAAAAAATAAAAAAATGGAAAATTTTACTAAAAATTAATAATTTACAATTGTGTGCCTGTTAATTCCTTGAAGTTTAGTCTTATTTATATTATTCACCAAATAAAAATGCTGCGTCCTTGGTCGAAGCTCAATTGAAAAGGACTTTTCGCATTTAAATAAAAAATGACAAGGATAAATCATAAATAAAAGGTTACAAAATAAACCATAAAAAAACTTAGTGCTGCGGTGCAGTATTACTAATGGTACAGCTAAACACACAACATATTATGCTATATTTTTGTTTAAACGACACATACCTGATGATTTGACCAGTGGGTTTGTTGGTCCCAAAGCAATGGCTGTCAAGGTTTTTAAGCTGCTTAACAAGAGGATTGTGGGAACCTAGTTGATAATTTATTTGGTCATTTTATCCTTTCATGTAATTGAACAAGATAATGAAATAGCAGCTTAAAATATTCTGGCAAAAACCATGTTTTTACGAACCTTTTGTTTTTTCCTGGGAATACCAATATGAGGTAAATTGTTAACAATGAGTCTAGCATATTCCCTGAACTAACAGAAAAGTGTTTCGGGATTATACAGTTCAGTACAAAACCACAATGGGCTTGGTGTTGAATGGTTAGTGCAAGGTAATCTGACAACTGCATGTATAATAACGCCTCTTCCATTTTCTCCTTTATGGTTTTATAACATGAATATCCTAATCTTTGACTAATGATCTGTAAAAATGGATTATTACTAACTTTTCTTATGGCCTAAACCGAATGATATAATGGGTTCCCCAAATTGAAAAAAACATGTGAACTATACACAACACACTGAAATAGCTCCGTTAACCCGACGGTGGGCGCGAGGTGATCTGACGATTGCCCGTGTGTTAACACTTTTTTGTGAATATCCTAATCTATACAGTACTGAGTTATCGATTATTACAAAAACGATTACTGATACATTACTATTACTGATACTATTACTATTACTGATACATTTCTGATACTGATACATTACTATTACTGATAATTACTGATACAATAACGATTATTACTGTTTCCCTCAGGTCACACCGACTGTGTTCGAGGACTCGCCGTCATATCGAGTGAGCAATTTCTATCTTGTTCCAATGACGCCACAGTACGGAGGTGGTCGGTTGGAGGCCAGTGCTTGCAGACCTACTACGGCCACAGCAACTTTGTTTATTCGGTTACCGTGTTGAACGATGGACAAGGTAGTGGGTTTTACTGTATTGTTTGCTTTGGCTTGCTTTGAACTAGCGTGTGAAACCACGGCCAGAAATCTACGCGAGTAAGAATTTAGTCTTGTAAATAATGGTTTAAAAGCCATGATCAACGACATGTAAAATCTTAATCGACTTAACCTGGTTGTAAAATCTTTTTACTATAATATACTGTGCTTAGGAATGGTCATGTTTATATTGTTACAAGGTTAAATAAAAAACAGTCCGTTTCTTGTAGTAGAAAAGTAATTTAATAACAACTGTTTTACTGTATTATTTGCTTTGGCTTGTCATGAACCAGCGTGTGAAACCAGGGGCAGAAATGTACGCGAGTAACTTGCGTGACGCACACTGTGCGTATAAGAATTTACTCTTGCAACTTAAAAACTAATGATTACCGCGACCGGTTGCTATTCAACTGGCGTATAGGGAAATAAAAAACAAATCCTCATCATTGCGACCGTTTTATTATGCAAATCATGCATTTTAAAACAGGTTTTATTTCAAAGCCAGCATGTGCAACACACATGTAGTGTAATGTAAAATAAACTAAAAAACAACATTTAATAGTTGAACGAAAAAACTTCAAAGCCTTAATGGGCAGAAATGTAAAGTGAAACGACCGGTTATATTTTAATACATTTTTTTCCGATTTGCGTGAAAATTAAAAGGAACATGTATATAATATACAACACACTGCAATAGCGTCAATACCCGACAGTGGGCGCAAGGAAATCTGGCGATCGACCGTGTGTTAACCACCTTGGTTTTCCCATTCATGGGGATAAAATGAACATCCTATACATCAATCCTGTTGTTATAGAATTCGTAACCAGCAGTGAGGATCGAAGTGTGAAAGTTTGGCGGATCAATGAATCGGATTCGAACCAAACCATCGCCACGCCTGCTCAAAGCGTGTGGAAAGTCATTGTGCTAGAGGTAAGCGTCTTGCTTTGAAATCAAAACAGCACCTGACTTTAATATTATTTTCATTTTTTCAGCGCCACTTGTTATTAATGTCATGACTTTTCATATTTAACCAATCTGTTTCCAGTTAACCACTCAAACGAAAAAACAGGCAATTTACTTTTGTGTGTATACCCAAAAAATTAGTTATTTCAATAAAAAGCTAGAAAAAACTGGTTTTTGGGTTACCTTTTGCCACTCTTAAATGCACATTAATGTCTAGTTGAAGTGATTTCGATATTTAAGATTTTGATGTGTCGTCAATAACTGCCACAGAACAGTTAAATTTTATTGGTTAACAATTTTTTTTTTCTGGTTGTAACTTAACCATTATAAAAATCTACATATATATGCACATCTCTTGTACAAGTACAATCAATAATTGATCCTTTGTTAATATAAAACTTACATTAAATAAATATATTATTTGCCACCTTTGAAGCCTTTTATCTGTTCCTGTCTGTTATCTAGTGCGTAAAATCATGTTTTTTTATGAAAAGCATTTGATGTTTCTTCTATTTTTCATGAACAACATTTTTCACTCAAAACTCTCGATAATTCCAAATATTTTCAGAACGGAGATATCGCATTCGGTAGCAGTGATGCCACGATACGAATCTTCACGCGTGCACACGATCGCACGGCAACACTGGAGGAATGCGCAGCATTTGAAGAGGAATTGTCCAACTCCCGAATATCCCAGGAGGGAAATCAACTCGGAGATTTGTCCGTCAATGATCTGCCTGGCCGGGACGCGCTTGAAAAGGAAGGTGAATCCCCCAAAGTGGGATTTCTTTTTTTTGGTTAAATAAATAACTTTTGAATTTGGGTTGTTTATTATATATCCCAGGGCTTTTCAAGTTGGGGTTTCGCGCAATGAATTTTAGGGATTGCAAAGAGTTAATCATTTCGCATAAACTGGTATATATATTGTTTTTTTTTAGACTTTTTTAAATTTTAAACAGGAAAAAAGTTTGCAGAAAATTTTCATAAATTGAAAAATGGTGCAAGCTTAAAATTTTGGGAAATAGTGATATATCCGCGGGTGCGTGTGAGGTTGCCACATGGTATTTCTGCATTTTCGCTCCTTTATGAATATTCGAATTATCCCAGGTCAAACAGAGGGGCAGTCGTTAATGGTTAGCCATAACTCAATAGTGGAGGCATCCCAGTCGAGCATGGGTGAAGG
>CH002031.1:237993-253189 GCA_000149265.1 Ciona savignyi
ATTCGGTTATATAGCAGGAAAACACGCAAATAATGTTACATACCAAAGTAAATGATTATTGCACACATGCGGGCATGATTACAGGGCACAAAATAACTGTCTGGAAACCTGCACTTACTACAGGAATAGAAATTAACGCATTTCCACAACACATATTGTTACAACCAAACTCACAAATTTGTCCCCATTTAAAATCTATTATTTTCTGTTCCGCTTCAGCGAATTTGTAAACACATTAAATTGTAAATTCTAGAATTTTTCTCGACCAATAAGACTGCTGTATTTTGCATAATTTCTAATTGATTAGAACATTTATGTTCTTTACCTTTGAACAGTTTTTAGACCAGACATTTGACCAGTTATTAAGTTTTTCTGTGTTGAGCTATAACTTTAGAAAATCTTGTTTACCCTCGCCATCTTGCCACCTCGTTTACTACTCGTTACCATTCTGTTTGAGTCACCTAATAAAAGTGGGTTAGAGAGGTTACAAGCATTTTCAAGTCACTGATAACACACATAAAACTCAGGACCAAAACAAGCCAGACGTGTTTATTACATGTTTTATTTTCTAAAGACGGTTCACTTCAGTGATATTTGAACAAGAATCATATCCAAGTAATGTCTCAAATTGACATGGAAAATGCATTGACTATGGATCACCAAAGATCCACCATCATATTAAGCTTACCTTTATGGAAGCAGAAAAGGGACCAATTATTGTCCCATTTTAACAAATGGGAAAGCATATTCATAAAGAAAATAAGAGAAAAAGACAAGATAACTTTATCTAAAGTTGCAAAAAAGCACAAAGATTGTTCAGATGAACTTCAACTCCACCTAGAAGAGGGAGTAAGACTAACAGAACATTCTCACCTAGAAGAAAGCTTATGGATGGATATACAGTTCCAGCTTGATGATATTAAACAGAGAGCTTCTTATATACAAAATCAACTTGAGAATTGAACAGTGAAAAGACCCAGTCTGACCTACAGCCAGAAAGACACAGTTACAGCCCAATAGACTCACTAAGCAGTGAATTGTCTGAGCTCAGCCCACGACAACCTATCCAATTAAGAGGATTAGCACATTTGGATTCTTTACCGACTCAAAATGATAATGTTAATTCAGATGCAAGAGCAGTACCATTATCAAACTTTCAATCAAATGACCAAAGCGAGCAACAGAATAGTCAATTTTATGCCTATGTAGAACCTGACCCAGAAACTGCACAACAACTGAATTGTGCACCACAAGTACCATCACCCTCTATTATTGCAGGATCATGTAAAGAATTTCCTGCAATTGCATCTTTACCCAACCATTCCATTCAGCATTGTAGCCTTTTAACACTAGATCAAACTGGCTGCACTCGGATTAATACACCGAGGCCGGAGTCAAAGCCAGAACAAGAGGAATCAGCCTCAAATAAACAACATTATTCAAGAAAACAGCAACCCGATACATATCAAGACTCTGTTACCAATTTGACTACATTGTTACAGCGACAGTTGAACTTGCCAAAGGTTGACTTAGTTACATTCAATGGAGACCCACTTCAATATCACCGATTCAAGACAGCATTCGAAGAGGACATCGTAAAATCACTACCAAACAATTATTCACAGCAGTTAAATTTCTTGGGCCATATGTGTGTAGGACAAGCCCATAAGGCAATCGAACCTTATTTGTTTATAAGACCAGCTAAACAAGCACTGCAAGAAGCACTCATTAAACTGCACAAAATCTATGGACGTGAAGATAAAATAGTTGATGCTTACATCGACCCACTCCTGCACGGACCGATACTAAAGCCTGAACCACACTCACTACGCGAATTTGCAAGCCGTATGGAAAACTGCCTAGTTGTGCTAAAATTACTCAACTACCATCACCTACTGAACTCTCGGGATTATATAGCAAAAATCATGTTACGCCTACCTCACTTTTTACAAATTGACTTTCATAACAAACATGGTCGTTCAGTGCACCAAGGTAAGACTGTTTCATTCATAAATATGATAGATTTTCTCTATTATCATGCCGATATGGCAGAAGATTTTATGGGGAGAGCAATTGCTGATAATAAATCCAAAGGGAGAACAGCCAACACCAAACCCAAGCATCACCCTGTGTTTACCACTCAAGGAAAATCAAGAGACCAACTAAGAAATACTGCTTTATATACACCACATTCAAGACCAGCATGTACACTATGTCAGAAAAATCATTATTTATGGGGATGTGAACAATTCAGATCAAAACCAGCAATGCAGCGCTCGGAAATTATAAATCAGATTAACAAAACAGAATACAAAGCAAATAAAATCTGCTTTAATTGTCTAGGTAACGGACACAGAAGCGACCAATGTAATCTTAAGGGACGATGCAAAATTTGTCATAGCCCACATCATACACTACTTCATGTGCAGAAAAGCACAGACACAATGACAATTCAGCACTCAGCAAATGAGTCATCATTTCCACAAAAGAAAACAGAAATAGCTGCCAACGTGACTGCAACTACTTCAAGAGCAACGTCAAAGAGCAAGACCAGACTGAAAGTTGTACCCATAAAAGCATGGGGGACCTCAGAGAACAATCAAGTAACCACTTATGCCTTTTTAGATGAAGGCTCAGAAATGACATTTTGCACCAAACGTTTAATGGATAAGCTAGGCCTCAATGGGCCAGAAGTCAAACGTACACTGAGCGGAATAAATTGCTCTGCTACACAGACAGGACACCGAGTATCACTTTCGGTACAAGGCATATATGAAAAAAGGGCCTATTACCTCAACAATATAATGGCTATACCGAACTTACCAAATCTAAAGGATAGCATACCGACAAATGCGGATGTGCATAGATATGATCATTTACAAGGACTTTCATTCCCTGAAATGGATTACCAAGAAATTGACCTGTTAATAGGAGCTGACATGTCAGAGGCACTGAAGATCACCAACATACGAACCGGCGGACCAAATGAACCACAAGCCATCCATACCAGACTAGGATGGGCACTTTTCGGAACAGACAAATTTCAGAAGGGACAGCATGACGTGAGAGTAAATGCTGTTCATGAGGACAACTCCAATCTTCATCAGCAGATGCTGACCATGTTCGACCGAGACTTTCTAGATGAGGACAAAACTGATGATTTAGCATTATCGATAGAAGACCAAAGAGCACTAACCACTATGAGAAGCACAATCGAAAAACGAAATGGGCATTACACCCCTTGGTTTGCCTTGGAAAAGAAATGATATAACTCTACCCTACAACCGATGTATGGCAACGAAACGACTCCACCATCTTAAGAAGAAACTACAAGGTGATGCGGAGCTACTTCGTAAATATAAAGAGAAGATGGATGAATCACTTGAAATGGGATATGCAAGGAAAGTACCACCAGAAGACAACTCAGGAATATGTGACAGAACCTGGTACATGCCGCATCATTGTACTGGTAAGAAGTTTCGCATAGTATTTGACTGTGCTGCTACATTTAATGGAACATCACTTAATGATGCATTATTACAAGGACCGGACCTGACTAACTCATTAGTTGGAGTACTTCTACGTTTTAGACAAGAGCCCATAGCATTTATTGCTGATATTAAGAGCATGTTTTACCAAGTACATCGTAAAGCAGTGGTTCTCAAACTTATCCAGCTCGTGGCACACTAAGAAAATCTAAACAATTTGCGGCACACTTAAACAAAACAAATTGAATCAAATAATTTTATTCAGCAAATTTTAATAGGATGGGTGTGCTTGTCGTTTGGCACAAATAAGATCACAACGAGGTTCCATTTTTGACAAACACAAACGCATTTCGTCGTCAATTCCAACTGAGTACTCAATAAAAGTTTAAATGGAATCAAAACTAAAGTTTGCTTATGGAACAATTTTCTTAATAAAATGGTTAATCTCCTGTCATCTAGGTAGTTTTCGTGCTGCTTAACTCAGCGTGCAGGACAAAATGTCATGTATGGGTTAAAATTACATTAATACACCACACTGAACAATGAATTGTGTTTATGACATGACAATCACCCTTAATTTATCGCTACCCATAGCAATACTGTCTACTCTACTTGCTACTAAACTAGGGAAAATACATTTCTGTCATTAAAGACGCGTATGCCCAATTTGCCCATTCGTAATACAAATAGGTTTCCAACATAATTTTGCAAAATTCCAAAAAGTTTCGCGGCACACCTGAGAATCTCAGACGGCACACTAGTGTGCCGCGGCACACAGTTTGAGAAACACTGATGTAAAGCCAACCGACTGGAATGCCTTACGATTCCTATGGTGGCCAGCGGGAGATTTATCAAAGCCACCTGAAGACTACCAGATGCTAGTTCATCTCTTTGGAGCTACTTCATCACCAAGCTGTGCTTCTTTCGCCCTGCAGAAAGTAGCAGACGACAATGAAATAGGAGCAAGTGAAACTACACTATCCACCATTCGACGAAGTTTCTATGTCGATGACTGTCTAAAATCGGTACAGACAAAGGACGAAGCAGTTCAACTGATAAAGGAACTGACTGCATTGCTGAAGGTGTGGCGGTTTCCATCTGACAAAGTTTGTTAGCAACAAGAGAGAAGTATTACAACACATCCCGTTAAAGGAACAAGCACCTTCACTAAAGGATTTAGACCTGAACTGTGTACTACCTGTGGACAAGGCACTTGGAGTTTACTGGAATACAGAAACTGACAACTTTGAAATAAAAGTTCAAATACAAATGAAACCACCAACAAGAAGAGGAATACTCTCGATGGTGAGTCAAATCTATGACCCTATGGGATTCGTACAACCATTCGTTTTACCAATCAAGAAAGTTCTGCAAAAAACATGCATCGATGGACTCGGCTGGGATGAAACTGTATCTACTGCATTACGACAAACATGGACCAAGTGGTTAAATGACTTACCGAATTTAGAACAAGTGACTATACCTAGATGCTTCAAATCTGGAACAACAAAATTCAAGCCTCAGTATGAACTTCATTGCTTTTCTGATGCAAGTGAAACAGGATGTGGAGCCGTGTGCTATCTACGCTACAGGGAAAACGATACATGGAACAGCATATTTGTAATGGGAAAATCAAGAGTTTCTCCTTCCAAGCCAGTAACAATTCCGCGACTGGAGCTTACAGCTGCTGTAACATCTGTGAAATTAAAAGGGATTGTTACGAAGGAACTGGAATGCAACATTTCAAGAGTCATATTCTGGACTGACTCAACATCAGTTATACATTACATAAACAACGAAGCGAAAAGATTCAAAACTTATGTAGCCAACCGTATTGCATTTATTCGTCAGAACAGCGAACCAAGCCAGTGGCGTCATGTAGGGACCAAGATAAATCCTGCTGACATAGCTTCACATGGACTTATGCCCAAACAACTTAAAGAAGCCAAACTGTGGTTCAATGGACCAGAATTTCTGAAACAAGAAGAAACGTATTGGCCCAAAAGGCCGGACGTGTTACCAGGATCCAGCGAAACCCTTTCAGAACTGAAAAAGGAAACTACAAAACTAGTACAAACTGTACAGAAGTCAACTGATAGCCTAACACAACTAATTCATTTTCATTCATCTTTCACTAGGTTACAGCGCTCGGCTGCCTGGATCAACCGATACAAAACCTACCTGATCAACAAATACTTGCGGAGGCAACAAGTAACACCTGAACCATTTCTATCACCAGAAGAGGTGAATTTTGCTAAACTAGACATAATTAGATTAGTACAAAGACACTCCTTCGCCACTGCTATGAAGGAGTTACCTGAACATGCAGGTATGGACGAAACCTGCACCTACAAGGACACCATGACCTCACCCGCATACAAAGGGACACAGCTAGCCAAACTGAAACCATTCAAGCTTGATGGAATCTTAAGAGTAGGAGGACGACTACAAAGATCACCCTTGCCATTTGATAGCAAGCATCAAATCCTACTTCCACATGATCATCATATGACAGACATCATCATACATAATTATCATCATCGAGAAGGACACAGCGGCACTCTACATGTTCTTGCTGCTACAAGAGAACAATATTGGATTATAAAGGGACACTCGGCTGTTAAACGAGCGATAAAGGATTGTACAGTTTGTCGCAAATGGAATTCAAAAATAGGAGAACAAATCATGGCACCATTGCCTGTCGATAGAGTAACGCCAGGTCAACACCCATTTACTTCTGTAGGAGTAGACTATATGGGACCATTATTCGTCAAGATCGGTAGAAGCCAAGTAAAAAGATTTGGGTGCATCTTTACCTGCATGGCAACACGTGCAGTGCATATAGAAGTAGCCCACTCACTTGATACTAGTTCATTCCTTCATGCCTTCAGACGTTTCATGAACAGGAGAGGAAGACCAAAGGTTATACGGAGTGACAACGGAACAAACTTTGTAGGAGCTGAACGTGAGCTTCGTGAAGGACTACAACGTTTAAACAAGGATCAGATTAGCAACTCTATGATGAATGAAGAAATCAAATGGTACTTTAATCCACCCGCAGCAAGCCATCAGGGGAGGGAATTTGGGAACGCATCATTCGCTCTGTAAGAAAGATTCTACGTTATCTAACATGTGAAAGGACTATGACAGATGAACAGCTGTCTACCTTCATGACAGAAGTTGAAAGAATACTCAATGACCGTCCACTTACACCTGTAAGCACCAATCCGCAAGATTTGAAGGCGCTCACGCCAAGTTCTATTCTACTTGGTAGATTGGAAACCTCACTTTCCCCAGATCAATTTATAAAGGCGGATGGATACAAGAAGTCCTGGAAACTTGTCCAGTGGCTTGCAGACCAATTCTGGTATCGATGGACCAAGGAGTACCTGCCACTGCTGCAGTCAAGACAAAAATGGCTGCAGCCCACCAAAAACTTTGCCCCTGGAGCTCTCGTTTTAATTGCCAACGAGACCAGCAGACGCGGTTCCTGGCCTATGGGAATCATCGAAAAAACATTTCCCGATCGTGGATGGGGTTGTTCGGCGTGTACGTGTCAGAACAACTAATGCTACATATGACAGAGATATTCGTAAGATTTGTCTCCTCGAAGAGGCGTGAAACTGCCTCTCACACCAGACATGTTGTCAATTTTGTAATGCATTGTTCCGAGTTTGTTTGTTTTTGTTTAAAATAATATAATCCTCCCATTCCATTATTTGGGGGCCGGTATGTTACAACCAAACTCACAAATTTGTCCCCATTTAAAATCTATTATTTTCTGTTCCGCTTCAGCGAATTTGTAAACACATTAAATTGTAAATTCTAGAATTTTTCTCGACCAATAAGACTGCTGTATTTTGCATAATTTCTAATTGATTAGAACATTTATGTTCTTTACCTTTGAACAGTTTTTAGACCAGACATTTGACCAGTTATTAAGTTTTTCTGTGTTGAGCTATAACTTTAGAAAATCTTGTTTACCCTCGCCATCTTGCCACCTCGTTTACTACTCGTTACCATTCTGTTTGAGTCACCTAATAAAAGTGGGTTAGAGAGGTTACAAGCATTTTCAAGTCACTGATAACACACATAAAACTCAGGACCAAAACAAGCCAGACGTGTTTATTACACATATGAATCATACACAACACACTGCAATAGCTTCGGTAACCCGACGATGGGCGCGAGGTGATCTGACGATTGCCCGTGTGTTAACCCCATTGGTTTTCCCATTCACGGGAATAAACATGAATATCCAATCCACAGGTAAAGAATACGATTTCGTGTTCACCATCGACAACGAAGACGGGAAACCCCCTCTGAACCTCCCGTACAACTTGACGGAAGATCCGTGGTTCGCCGCGAGGAAATTTATCGACGATAACGATTTGAGCGACGGATATTTGGAGACGATCGCCGACTTTATCATCGAAAACACTAAAGGGGCCGAAATCGGGCTCGGAAAGCCATCAGAGTATGCAGATCCGTTCACAGGTGAAATCAGTTAAATAACTATTCGTTGAGATTTTTAATTTCTTAATACTTTTTTTATGTCATATTTTTAGCCTGGTGGGTTTGTACATTGTCTTTTAGCCGAAGGAAATTGGTTCGAAACTGGTCGCTAGCTAGTCGGTTGTGTCCTTGGGCATGGCACTTAACATACATTGCCTGAACCCAGTGGATTAATGGGTTCTACTAAATTGAAGAAACGTGTGAGTCGTACACAACAAACGGAAATTGCCCCAGCCTTGATTGCCCCACACACATGCACAATACCTTATGCTTATTTTGAGGCATGATCCTTCCTAATACTTAGGATAGGATAATCATGTTTATCCTTGTGAATGGGAAAACCAAAGGGGTTATCACACAGGCAATCGCCACCGTCTGGTTACCATGTGTTGTTTATGAAACACACGTTCCTTCAACTTTTAATCCATTGAGTTCAGGCAATGTCCGTTATGTGCATTGCCAAGGACACAACTGACTAGCTAGCGAACAGTTTCGAACCTGCAACCTTTCGACTGAAAGATGATGCACTAACCACCAGGCTAATCACTTGAACCTGCCTGCAATAAGCAACAAATACCTGCAGGTGGTGGAAGGTATCAGCCTGATGGACAGGAATCAACCACAGCTGGTGGCCACGACCCATATACCGGTTCCGGCCGGTACAAACCAGATACAACTGGTTCTAATACCCGTCATGAGGGAACTGATCCATTCACTGGCGGTGGGCGTTACATGCCAACCGCAGCTGATAGTGGGCTGAATGGGGCAAATACAGCTGTTTTAAACGACCAGATTTTAAATCCTTCAAGGTAAGAACAATGGTGGATACATAGTCATTTTTGCTACTTTGTCCTACAACAGGGATAAAAAGAAACATCCTATACAATGGTCAGCAACCCCTGGCATTTGTACAACTTGTAATAGTTTTTTTTCATGGAATGCCATATGACTTAACGCGCATGCAAAAAATTAAACTAGAAGCATATGCACACTTAAAAGTCCTCTAATAAAGCTCAAACTGCCTATAATATATTAAGTAAAAATTAATAAAATAGTTTTTTTTCTCTTATCCACGTACTAGTATTTAACTTGTGTAGTTTACTAAACCGTACATAACAATGGTTGGCACGCGAAGTTGCTTTCAATATGATATTATTATAAACTGGCACACTGCGTTTAAAAGGTTGCCAACCCCTGCAATATACCATAACAGTAGCATGTTGTATCATATTGTGTTCGATTTAATGCTGAAGCATCCAACACCAGGTTAACATTTACTTTTGAAAGTATAATTTGTTATTAAAGTGCGACGTGCAATTTTGTTATCTTTTTTTTCCTTAACAATTATTAGTAAACTTAACAGTGAGTGACCTTTTTTGGTTAAAGTTTATGTAATAAATAGTAAAAAGTAACAGAATTTACCATTAATTATGATTTGTTAAAAATGTTTAAATTTTGTTCTTTCCTGCAGATACACTCCTGGTGATGATAACACAATGCAAGTTGATGAGGTCATAAAGAACTCATACTTTCCCAAGGATAGCTATATTCTATTCGAGTCGTGTAATGTGGTTGCTATGCTGGGTGAGGTTATTGTTAACTGCTTTTGTTTATTATTCATACTTATAAGAAAAAATAATTTAAACTTTAAATCAAGCACAGCCATAGCAACATAGTCTTTAAACTGACCGGTTAGTCTGGTGGTTTAGTGCGCCACCTTTTAACCGAAAGGTTGCAGGTACGAAACTGGTTGCTAGCCAGTCGGTTGTGTCATTGGGCAAGACACTTAATGGAAATTGCCCGAACCCAGCAGATTAATGGGTTCTACTAAATTGAAGGAACGTGTGAATCATATACAAGACACTGCAATAGCTCTGGTAACCCGACGATGGGCGCGAGGTCATCTGACGATTGCCCGTGTGTTAACCCCCTTGGTTTTCCCATTCACGGGAGTAAACCTCAATATCCTATTCTATCCTAAACCTTGGTAACCAACCAAAATTTCCGCAGATAAATTGAAAGAGTTTGGAAGTAAGTGTGGGAATGACGTGACGGATACTGAAATGGAAAGTTTCAAGCGATTCACACACAGCGGTGCTTCCCCCACTGCAAGTGATATGGAACTGCTGTGGCAGGGATTGCATTGGCCAAATGGTAAATAAGTTGGTGTGAAGGCTTTATTAAGTGAAATAAATTATTGCTATAAGTGAGTAAGTATTTGGTGAGTAAAATGGTAACTAAATGAGTTTGTGTGTATCGTTTTCGTTACCAGGATACATCGACAATAACTCCGGTAACCCGACGATGGGCGCGAGGTGATCTAATGATTACTCGTGTGTTAACCCCCTTGGTTTTCTCATTCACGGGTTTAAACATAAATATCCTATAATCTGATTTTTATGGTTTACCAAACAACTTGTAAAATGTAGGTATAGGGGAAGTACCTGTAAATTTAGCTGTGCAATATATATATTTTTTAAATGTGTAGTAGCTAATCCTAAACTTTTTTGACTATGAAATCAGTATTTCAGGGCTTTATAGCTGTTAATGATTTGGGGTAGGTTGTTTCACGTAACGTAGCCGTTCGAAATTTATATGAAAATTTAGTTCTGAATATCCCATCTTATCTGATCCATCGCACCAAGCCATGTTGTTTATTCTTTTCTATCAGAATTCGTCTTCCCCGTCCTCGACCTTCTACGCTTTTCCATTTCCTGCCAGCCGGCCACGACTCAGCAAATATGCCAGAACAAAGCACCCGAGCTGCTTGTGATTCTGCTGACTCACATCCGCTCCAGCGTGCCAGCAAACCGACTGCTTTCCATCCGAATTCTGAACAACCTCTTCAAAAGTCCGGACGGCAACGCGTTCCTCTTAGCCGGATGCAGCGAGGTGATCGACTCCGTTTGTTCCTTCCTCCCATCCGACCTCATCCCTACTCCCGGGAACAATAAGAACATCCAAGTCACCGTGGCAACCTTGTTCATCAACTACGGGGTTTTGATCCGTTCTGCATCTAGGGGATCCCCCGCAATAGAGAAGATGCGAGCTCCCGCTACCACGCTGTGCATCCGCGCAGTTGTCCGTCATCTTGAGAAGTTTGACGCGTTCGTACCTGAAGCTATTTTCCGCCACCTTGTGGCGATCGGAACTCTGATCGCAAGTGACCAGGTGGCGCTACAGAGCGCACGATCTCTCAACGCTCAGTCAATAGTAAAGAAAGCAGCTGATTACCACAATTCCACCGACAAAATTCAAGATTGTTCCAAATTTCTCATTCAGATTTTAAACTAAAATTTGTTCCTTTTAAGCTTTGTGCAGTTCTGTCTTATAACTTTCTAATTCATACTTCTATATTTATTTGGAAAACATTTTTTCGTTTTTTTTTCTTCACACATAAGTTTGTTATAAGTGTTTAGTAATTAGTTTTCCGTATAGAAATATGAAATGGCTTTCTTGTTTGAAATCTTTCTTCTAAAAAATTCAAGCTGTTAAATATTAGAAAAAAAGTAAATTTAGATTCCCACATTTTCGATCATTTTTTTAGAAAAAGAATAAATGTTGAAAAATTGAAAAATATTTAAACAAAGTTTCAACAAAATAAGAATTCATAAACAAAATAGACAAGTATAAAATGCAGAATTTGTAATCTTTTAAGATAAGTGCCCGAAATATGTAAGATAGGATAGGATATTCATGTTTATCCCCGTGAGTGGGAAAACCAAGGGGGTTAACACACGCGCAATCGTCAGATCACCTCGCGCCCATCGTCGGGTTACCGGAGCTATTGCAATGTGTTGTGTTTGATAGATACGTTCCTTCAATTTAGTAGAACCCATTAATCCGCTGGGTTGATATTCGATTAAAACCAATAAATCTTTTTAAAAAAACAAGAAAGAACAGAATTTTGGCAAGCAGATTGAGGCAAGCCCGCAAATAATGTACTGACGTCAACTTTGATTGAAATTCGCGACGATATTATTTTACAATTTTACGGTCGTGTGGCCAAATGGTTACGCGACCGATACATATACGGGCTCCTATACAAACACTATCCTAGTAACGAGTCTACCATGGGTTCAAAACTTGGCTCGGCCAAAAAAAACCTTAAAAAAACTGATTTGATTTGTTTTTAAATTCGTGTGACTAATCCAGTATCGAAACTGCATTTTGGAATGCAGACCAAATAGTTGCCTAATAGGAGCCGCATCTCCAGGCATGTTTAATCAACCAGCTTAACTGTATGTGTTTCACTGCATTAGTTTATAAACTACAATAAAAGAAACCTTCCAAGACGGAGTTCAGATTGTCGGAGTCATTTATAGTCTTAATTGCTAGGGGACTTTAGACTTGATATAGATTTTAGTGAACACCACTATTTGTAAAATAGGATATTCATCTTTATCACTGTGAATGGGAAAACCAAGGGGGTTAATACACGGGCAATCGTCAGATCACCTCGCGCTCACAGTCGGGTTACCAGAGCTATTGTAGTGTGTTGTGTATGATTCCTATCTTTAATTTAGTAAAACCCATTAATCCGCTGGGTTCAAGCAATGTCCGTAAAGTGCCTTGCCCAAGGACACAACCGACTAGCTAGCGACCAGTTCCGCATCTGCCACCTTTCGATTGAAAGGCGACGCACTTAACCGCTAGACCAACGGGCCGGACAATACATTTTGTATGTAATTGGTTTACTCAAGCAAGGTCCCTAACTATATTTGGTGTATTTTATACACCGAGTATATTCATGTTTATCCGCGCCCAATGTCTGTTATTGTAACTTCAACTTGGCTGAGTTGGTGTATGAGTCCACTGGAAGTCTAGAAGTTGTGGGATCGAAACCAGGTGCCATCTATTACTCCATCGCCTAAAACTAGTGGGTTTATAACCAAGTTTTTCTTCTACAACATGTTTCGTTTATTTCCAACGGGTTAGTCTGGTAGTTTAGTGCGTCGCCTTTCAGCCAAAGGGTTACGGGTTCGAAACTAGTCGCTAGGTAGTCGGTTGCCTGAACCCAGTGGATTATTGGGTTCTTTTAAATTGAAGGAACGTGTCTTTGCCCATTCACGGGGATAAACATGAATACCCTATCCTATTTTGATAATTACTAAAAATAATTTATAATTTATTTCGAACTTTGATAAAAAACAACAAATTGTATTGCAGTGTGACACACATAAGTGCAGAAATATTTCGATTAATTTAGTTCCGCATTGGACAGTAACTCGTGATAAAATTTCAAGCAAATATCATGAAATAAATTTAAGTAATAATCGATATTCACGCAATTTTATCTAGTTGGTTGTGCGGAAAAATATGTAAGTACAAATGAGTAAACAACATTCGGTATTCCGATACAGTTAGTACCTGGAATAAGACAATCAACAGATCAAATAACTGGGTAATTTTCAAAAATAAATATCTGGGTAATTTTCTCTCAAGAAAATAAAATAACCGTTTTTACGTAATTTCTCTTGACAGTTCAAAAATTTTATGATAAACAATAAATATCTAAATCTCTTTAATTTATTTCAGTTTTTTTGGGACATTTGTAATTAAGAGACAGAAAGTACCATGAAGAAGTGGACTTAGGTTGCAAGATTTTCACAATGCCATACTTTTTATACGAACTCAATATGTTAACCATCACATGTTTTAGTTGTTCTAAATACATCGAATCATGTATTCAGATATTGGTGATAACTTTGAATTGTAATATTAATATTGTCTATGATGATAATAACTCTGCCTTATATTATACTTGGATATTCAACCAAAAAATATTAAGCATTTTTTGATTTTTAGTGGTTCAAAATACAACAAATAGTTGGGAACCAGTCGGAATTCTAATTTCACTGTTAACTGTGGTAATAATCACTCTTTAAGATTATCTTTGGATATTTAACCATGAAGTGATACTTTCCAGCCATTGTTCAGCGTGAACTGAATTGCCTAATCCCGTGAGAACCAGTCATAACCAGTCGGATCCGGTCAAAACAAGTCAGAACCGGTTCAAAACACGGTCGAATCCAGTCAGAACCGGTTAAAATCACGGCTAGAACCAGATCAAAACACGGTCCGAACCGGTCAGAACCGGATCAAAACACGGTCGAATCCAGTCAAAACTGGTTCAAAACACAGGCATCCGCAGCATAAACAACTCCTCATCACGTTGTTTGATCCACCGGAGCAATCGATCGACGGAGGATATCGCTTGGTTCTTCGTCACTAGTGGGCTGAAGGCGACGTACAACTCGAACCCAGATGCAACCTGGGGTGTTGGGGTGTTATATGGGGGTTGGAAGGTTTAATTACGTAATGTTGATTTGACTTGCGTAACGTATTCCGACAGCCGTAATTACGTAACTGAACGTAATTTTGTAATTACACCCAGCTCTAATATATGTGTGACCGATTAGCTTGGTGGAAGGTGCGTCACCTTCAACAAAAGAGTTGCAGGTTTGAAATCGGTCACTAGCTAGTCTGTTGTGTCCTTGGGCAAGGCAATTATCGAACATTGCTTGAATTAAGAGAATTAAGAGAGGAATAAACATGAATATGTCCAGCCAGTTAGTCTGGCGGTATAGTATGTCGCCTTTTAATCGAAGGGTTGAAGTTTCGAAACTGGTTGCTAGCTAGTCGGTTATGTCCTTGAACAAAGCACTTAACGGACATTGCCTGAACCCAGTGGATTAATGGGTTTAACTAAATTGAAGGAACGTGTGAATCATATATAGGGATGCACAAACTAGAATATCTTGGTATTCTAGAATAGTTATTTCGAATCCAGAATATCGAATCCTATTCTATATTAAAAAGCAAACTCCAGTTAAAGTGGCAAGATCGTCAAAAATTCCTGCTTCAGCTGACCACTTCTTTGGCCAGTGTGATTACATACTTTTAATCATAGGCGGCGACTTCAGTAAAATGTTACCGTTGCGCAAAATTGTATGACGTCACAATCGGCCCTATGCCTCGAACTAACTGGGATAGAACTATGATACTAACGATTTACAAAGCTAAAAGATTAAGCCAGGAGTTTAAGTGTTTAATCTAACTACTTCCCCCGCTGAAATTTTGCATGGTTATACGCTGCTCAGCGTCAACAATATGGAAAGAATATACCAAATATTTATGTGTCTGCGAGGGCTGTGCAAGAACCCAGATTCTTATAAAGGTAAACTGATCAA
>CH002030.1:0-19493 GCA_000149265.1 Ciona savignyi
GTAAACACAAGTGTCGAAACTAAAATAGACCAGGCATATCACGATTTCATAACGCACCATATAAATTAATATCCAAGTTAAATGGCAAGGATGACCTAAACTTTCCGCTCTGTGTTAACGCGAAGCGGAAGCTAAGCTGATCAATTTCAATCAACTATCCCGAGGTAATAGAACTACATACTGACAAACCGTAACGGACATACTAAATGTCATAAATAAACAATTACGAATATGTTTATGTCATCATATCCGATATATTAAGTACCATACATGGACGTCAGCACAGGTGCGCATTGGGTAGTAAGGTATTCAAAGTAAAATTATTAAAATCTATGTAGATTCGTTTCTTTTTATTAGCTCCAGACGCACTTGAACGCTGAAACTTTGCAACTCAGAGGAATATACAACACGCCACAGTTGAGGTACCCGGGTTATTTTGTTGTATTGCATATACGTTATGAAGACATTGCTGCAGTGTTTTATTCAACCCATCAATCCATGGCGGCCATGGCGGCCATGGTAAACAAATACACATTCTAACCAAAAAGTAACAATCCGTTAAATTAAAAGTATTTATGACCAAATGAAAGTACGACGCGATACCGGCACCTTTAGGTCGGTTTCGGTCTACACGTCTTGCACTACATGCCCCCCTGGTCAGTAGAAGAATTCTAATATCAGTTCTAAATAAGGGATCTACATATTTATTTCGCCCTTGTGTGCATATACTCTAAGAAATTGTTAATGGTGATCAGTTTTTTTTCTCGATCTAAAGCCACAATGACAAAGGAGGTTTATTTCGTAGTACTTCAGAGATCTCGTGCTTGATAACCGAACAGGGGATAACATTTAAAATGCTTGAAATTGTATGATGATTTTGCAGTTTGGAATAAAGATGCTGCCTGTTGCTAAATCGTGATACTGAGGGCGATCTCGTGCAAAGACCTTGGGACGTTGTTTCGTAGATTATAAACTTCGTGATTTCGGCCTAAACCACATCGGCATGCAGCAGATGAGACAACAAGAAATTGGGATATGTCGCTGCAGCGAATACCGGATGGTACTTCGGTAACATTCTCCCCTTGTATACAAAGAAACAAGTAAATATCTCGTTGATTGAGAATATGCTGAGATAATTTGTTCTTTAACCATAGGTCCTCACGTGGTAGTTTTATCTCGATATATCGAAATCGTTACAATATCAAGGAAATCATTTGGAAAAATCGCGTGCCAATATCGTTTTTACGAATATGTCTACGTGACTCCCTCCATGAAACAACCTATGAATGAGGTTTTCTGCTTCGTTTTAAACCCACAAGTTTTTTTGTGGTTACGACGAGATCTTTAGAAAAATTAACTGCGGAAGTTACCCTAAGATTAACTTTTAAATACAGTTGTAATAACCACGATCCAAAGTTTGCATTGCAGCGCAATTGTGCAAAGTTTAAATTCTAAAACCCGAAACATCTGACGACAGGTGTATTTACATACACCACAAACATACTATTGTGTTGGGACAGCACACAGTTAATTGGCAGCTTTACACAAATGCGTCATAATAGAATGGATGCATGAAGTCGCGAATTGGACTTTCATCCCGGAGATTCGGAACAATCCACGGTAGTCCCTGTTATTCTGGGGTAAAGCACTTAACGGAGATTCTTATTCTTATTAGATTAATTGGGTGGGAAACAAATATATAGCAATCGTGTACTTTCACCAACAGTTTTCACCAGAATTGGCGACAATAAACAATTCACAGGAACCGTGCTTATCGCGCTTGTACGAAGTATGGATAGTTGTTTAGTAACATGGCGGCGACATTGATGTTTGTGAGACTTTTATTCATCGCTTGCGCTCATCGATTCCGGCTGTCGCTACTTATCACGTCATCGCAATTGCACAATTTGCGCATTTTCGTTCGTGACCGTGTTCGGTTATATTTGCAACCTTTGTTGCGTGGCCCACGGGCAGCCGCGATATTAGCCAAGTAGGCCGATCACGATCTGGGCGGCTCTCGTATAAACCGGTTACGTTTCCACCGTTGCCATAACTCCGAATCACGTGCTGCTTGCGTGAGATCGCGGACGACGCTAAAATAGAACTCAAACATTCGCGTTTGTTCGGCAAACGTGCATGCGTGGGCGACGTTGTACAAATGAAACGAGAACCGCTCGCCATTGTTCCCATTGTGACGCGTCAAATTCGTTTGTGACGGTGCAAATCGTGAGATTTGCAAGCACCAATATAAAAGAGAAAATCTCTAATTTAAAACCATAACCCAAACAGAGTTATGCCCTTGAATAGAAAATCTAATGTACGATGCTTCGGCTGCCACAGACGATGACCGACAGACAATAGATACCGATATAGACGCCACTAATTGAGAAATATAAACGGGTGATAACATCTAGACAAAAATGACACAATACCTTAAAATAACCCATGATATCTGACATGGATTGATCTTGAATCATCTAGGAAAACTTCAGGATACATATAACTTCTTCTACACACACACTGTTGTATAGGGGGGAATCATCATTTAATATATCCAAAAGTAACGTTGATAATTTCGGTAATTTTTCGGGGGTAGCCTACCTGATCCAGTGACACATGATGTTACTTCTGGTAGGATAGATGTTCCATTGCTTCCATTTTAAGCCCCGAGGCTGGTACATGTCATACCTTGTGCATATGCGACCACATACTTTATGCAAAGAAATGCGATTTCGTTATAATGAATCCAACAACGTTGAACATATTGAACCAGACGAGACATTTTCCAGACGAAGTATGACTGGGAAGTGCAGATTGACCCGAAAACTAAAATACTTGAAAAACTAATGCTTGGGAAGTGATGTTTTGACGCAGAATGCTTGTGTGATGTTTTGACGCAACCAAATCATATAAGATATACGCTTTACTCATATTAATGTTGGCTTTCTGACTTCGAAGCCACGCCAGGGGACGAAATAAAATACGTTATTCAGCATACGATTAGCTTGTGAATTCAAAGCAAAATTAAACTCACTAATCCAAAAATGACTGTTTAAAAGTCAGATATAATAGAAAAACAAGGCCTATTATATTTCCGATTACATTTGCAATGTCTATATATATAGTAAACCGGCGATCCGAAGTCCTTATGTAAATATGCAAACTCAGTTATACAAAGCGGCAAAAGTTTACCAAGGTATTATTGTAAGATCTTTGATTTGTATTCGGCAATATCGAAGTAAAAGCTAAACTAAATTTTGTCGACTTCCAGTAAACTAAATGTGAAAGCGAACTGCGTCGTACACGTGTTTGTAAAAGTGTTCCAGTATCTTCAATGTGATTTAAAAAAATAAAGATAAGATAAACATGAAACTTTGTGAAGTATGCCTGTACATGAATTTAGAGTCGATTTCTGTTTTTCTTAATCGATCCGCACAAACGTGAGAAATGGTATAGGAATTGTTAACACACAGCACCAATGCTGTGTATATTTTTAAAGATGTCTATGCGTGCATAGCTCGCTTGTAGCGCATAAAATATCGTGACGCAGCTTGCTGTCAACGTTGTGTTTGGGCGAAATCGGCTGCCCTTGGATTCCATGCGCCCTTTCCTCGCGTCTTGAATATGTCCGTAATGTTTTACTTGAACAGTTTCGACAGTTCAAAAATATTGAGAGCTATTAAAATATTAACAATGAGGTATTCCTCTCGAGACGTGACGAAGCAAAAAAGCGTAAGCGTTATTTATATTTGCGTAACCGCACAGGCGTTTGGTTACGCACGCACAAAGACATTGCTAATGATCATTAAATATTTGACGGCGAGTCCAACTTCTAAGATCGGTTTCTGATCGATTAAGTATACTAAGCCCTGGCCATATAGAACAAAGGTCAGGTGTGGAAATGACGAAACTAAACCAAAGTGAACGTGTTAAGCCGGCTCAAACACGGTGCTCACAGGGTCCCACAATATATCGGTTCGTTTGCATCTCTGCGTAAAGCAGATCGCGCTAACCATTAAGACCACACTAATTCTTATTGATAGAACATCGTATTGTATGTTATCTTTAAAAAAATAATGGATTAATAATGGTTGAATTAAAGATTGTGACGATGCTTCTGTCATAATCAACACACTATATCTGTAGTGCATCATATTTCAATTATAACGCCCCATATTGTTCAGCCATGGTGGATAAAAATAGATGTCGAATCTAATCTGAAATCTAGATGTTTGTATAAACATAAACAACATTTAATAAGAAAATGTTACAAAATTTGTTGTTATTTTTGGAGTTTATTTACAGACGATACGACGTAAACAGGAATTTGTTTATGCAAAGAATATTTTTTGTTTTTTTGTTTGATTTAGTTCTCACATTTCGCGAGAAAGTCCTTTTTATAATACATCTTATATTTCTGGTAATTTCTTACTTGTCATTTTCGTGTAGGTCTGGCATGTTTTTTTAACAGCAAAGTTAATTCGTGAAAATTTACGTCAATAATCTTCGTGATACCCTTTAAAACATCGGGATTAGGTATATATGTTACAATCTCTTATCTTTGTGCGTTAATTTGGTGCTTGCGTTGATTACTTCAGGGTGGCCCAACACTTGGTAATAATTACCTGTCGCCTTTATCTTCGTCATTTAAAAACTGTTAGACTTTACCGTCTTTTTGTTTTTATATGACGTGTTGTAGAATGTTTTAATGGAGTTTTTTTATGAGGCTCATATCCATACAACCATTTCATACATAACGTTGAGAGCTGCTAACTACAGGTCATTGAGAATCCCGCCTAAAAGTGTAACATATATATTGGACATATTGTTGCCAGTATCATAAATGTTGTTGTCCTGTGCTCTGTTGCAGATCGGTGAACGTATATATGGGTATATAACTGAGCTATATAGTGCTTAGAAACCATAAACGATTAAAAAATAAAACTATCTTAGTCGTTTATAAGTTGAAAAGATTAACAGACATGTCGGTTTTAAATTATATGTACAAATTCTCGTTCGAAATTTATCTTTAGTGATTTATTATTGGCGAATTCATTCATACGTAGATGGAAAAGTGGGAACGTGACCCAAAATTTAGCGGTTTTACGGAGTGCAGGTCGAACTCATGTAACCTCTTGGTCAACTTCGTAAATTACTTAATAACCTTTGCTCTGCAGTAAAGAGAAACTCACTTCCATTGTGAATGCCACAGTTGGGTTGTGTTGTTTAAATCTTCTGTTTGAAGTGATCAATTCTCCATAGTATAACTGGAACATGTCTGTCGATCTAGCCATTCTTCAGTTGATTGCGAAATCATAAATTTCAAAAATAGAACTCGCGAATGACATGATGAATGTGAGAATGAAAAATGAAGAAAAAAATGTTCTGCGTCACAGATTCAAACACAAATGATCAGCCTGGAATATCAAGTAATCCTATATCGTTAAAGCGTTATATATTTTATTGATAGCCATTTTGATCGTTTAGAGTTTCGCAAATGCTTGAAACGAAACTAACATACTCACACGTACGAAGAAGAATGATTAAGTTGGTTAGACTTTCGTACATTATTATTTTCAGATTCACCCGAAGAACAAACATCCAGTTTCCTCTGAACGTCGTGTGAAGGACTTTCGGATGTTTGCCGATGTGTCGAGGATAAATAATTACCCAGCTAAAATGACCGCTTCAAATGGCTCGGTATATCATCTAACAGATAACACGGAGCGGAAGTTTTTTCATCGAGATAATATAATTTTTTTGGTGAAATCAAAATATTGATTTTAAACCACACATGAGAGGCATGTGTGACATTTTCTATAGAGAACTTGACTAAAATAAAACATGTACTGGCCAATAGTTTTAGAGTCACCCCCCTGTTGCAATGCTGCAGATGATGTAAAGACAGCAGTTATGCCCGGTGCTTTAATCGTTGTCAAAAAGACAGATCTTTAAAAAGTTTCCCTTAAAATATCCGCTTAGTTTTCATTTAAATTATCTAGCCGAATGGTTATAGAGCAACGAATTCATCTACATAAACTGGTTTTGAAATCGGGTGTAGGTATTCTTAACCAGTATATATAACCAGGACTGGTAAAACTAAATAATCATATCATCTTCAGTATTTGTGTTAGTACAACAAAAGCAATTGTCGTTTACACCTGGGTGTTTGGTATTTGATTTTGGGGGAATGTTGTGTTGGAATGTGGTACTCCTAACCACATATGCTACAGAATGTTCCGCTATATAACATCGTGGGTGGCGTGAATTTTCCCGGCCATGGTTTGCTTTGGGGCATGAGAAATGGGTTATATCTTAACCCCTAAGCCGCAAAATTAACTCAATGTCACGTTTCGCGTTATACTGTTAAATTCCTTCTTCTTGGCATTTTTTGTTATAGGAGAAGAAAACACCGTTCTCTTACATAACTATGTACTTGCGTTTAGTATTGGTCTGCTCTATTCCCGGGTTTTCGATTATAGTTGATTGTAAAATATGTAAAATGGAATATCAGCACGCGAGTCTATTCTAAATGTCAACATGTATTTTTATCACCATACATACAAAAATCGTGATTTGCTAGTCCGTTTAGGAACATGGCAATTTCGGAGCCAAAGTTTCAACATGTAAATAATTTATTTTAGTCGACATTGTATGCTAATCTTAAAAGTCACAAATACTACTTTAATTTTAACTTTTTTTATTACAATACATAATTTAATGCATATAAAGAATTATGATTTACTTGTCATAATTGATAAAAATAAGGGTCCCAAATATAAAACCTAAACCTATATAAGCTTTTTGTAGAAAGGTTTGATACGAAGCATTATATCGTTGTACCCGCTGTTCAGATTTTTACATCTATAGCCGATTTGTCATTCATTTCACTTTATATAATTGTTTAAATCTAATATATTTTTCTATTGTAACTGAGATGACATAGCAAGACTATGGTGCCAAATTTCAATAAATTGTATTGACGCCAAATACAAGGAAGCACAGAAGAAAAACGGTTAAAACTTTCATTAAAATCTTCTTCTTTGAACCTACTTGAATGTTTACGTACATCAGCTTTGTCAACGGAATTTAAGTTGAAATACCAGATTGGTCACTTAGCTCAGTAATAATGTTACCGATTCATAAACAGGTTCGTTCGTGTCCATTATCTGTTTGAGTGTATGTTATCACGCTGTGTGGGACACCTGCAATGTTCACTCACATTATTGAATATTTGAAGTTGTTTTGAAGAAGCAATGACTCGCACAGTTCAACAAAATGCTTTGAAAGCTGCACCAAGGGCGGTTAATAGAATGATAGGCACTTTAGTTTAAATTATTACTACCGAGAAGGTTGGGCACTCAAGGCAAAGAATGTAGAAAAAAAATGAAAATTACTGGATTATTTCCATAAATTAATAGAGGGTCACACATAAACGCCCCATTTTAGAATTAGGAACACGATAGTGGAAAGGCAAATACCCTCCTACGCAATAAACCTATCACGCATGGAATTTACATTGTACGTTACCACGTTATTTCACATTCCAACGGGTAGTTAATTCACGAATTTATCTCTCTGCGTCGACGTCAAATCGTAAAACGTCAAGTGGAAGCGAATTTCTCCCAGCGATGTCCTCCATTAGATCCATACGTTGCGTGGTAACGTTTATTTCAAGCACCCGCCCACGCAAAACAAAATTTCAACACTTGGCTTGAATACAAATGCTAACTAGACATTTATGCCAGTTATTTATGCTACAGTAAAATGAATCAAAACGTTTTCGGAGGCAACGCTAAAAAAAGGGAAAGATGGAAATTGCTTACTTTAACCATGGAAACAAATTCTAACCCAGCCCCTTGCACTCATGTTAACCCCACAACCAACGCTGACTTTATCCCCAGTAACACTAACACAGACGCTAATCTTTATTTTAGTGTGTACCCTCTCTCCTTAGTTTTCTACTGTTTTACCGTCACCGCATATATGTACTCTTGGCTAGATAAAACTCATACAGTATATTTTATATAGAGCTCTCTCTATGTACATATCTTCCAAACCATTGGGCAATGTCAATTTCAATGCCTATGTATTGGCTAACCAAGAACGAGAATAACAGGTGTCTTTTCAGCTTTTCCAAAATTACATTAGAATTATACTAAATTGATAAAAAACTTCAAAATTAAATTAAATTACGATTATAAGGAAATATAAATAAAAAGTTCAGTTCTTATCAAATCAGTTTATTCCCCAAGAAAGAGAATGGCAAATGTCTGTGCACCAAGATTGGCTCGTTTTGCACTATACTGCATGGCTTTTCCCTGCATTAGAGATATTCTTGTATAACTTTTCGTCGTGGTACGGGAAATTATTAAAAAGAATTAAAAAAAGGGCAAAAGCCTTTTACAAACTATTGATTAGAATTATTATCCCGGTATTTCGCGCTAATTGATTCTTTTAAGAAATGACGACCCAAACTTTTTACGAAATTATGTTTATCCCAGTGAATATGAAAACGCAAGGGGTGTTAATACGTGGGCAATCGTCAGATTATCTTTCCACCACCTTCGGGTTACCGGAACTATGGTTTCGGGCAATGTCCGCTAAGCCCGTAATTTCTTTGGACCGCAAATTAAGATTGCGATTTAGTCCGTCAATTCGTATGTGTGTATGCTCCAAATTTTAGTGCTGAGATCCGATTCTGTAAAAACCTTAGTCCGTAAGTTGGTTCTACCCGTCTCTGTACGTGAATCAATAGTGAATCTTATCAAATCAAACAACTAATATAGCAAATTAATATTTTAAATATTGCTCACCCCTTCCACCTTGCGGAATATTAACAAAATAAATGCGGGGGAGGAGGGCATTTTTCCTTTTTCCGCAACTGGTGAAAATTGGCCCTTGTTTAAAGTAAAGGATATTAACAGTAACAATCGAAGGATATTAAAAGTAACAATCGATTAGGTATAGGGGCGAAAATATACACTATCCTTAGTTATTATAGGGGCACGACTATCACATCATAATTTCTTTTGTTTATTTGAATGAAAAGCATACCTAAGTCCAGCGAGCGGACGTGTACATTGAAAGATGTACCTAGGTTCTTAAATATATACATTAATCCACCTTTTCGCTTACCAAACAAAAAACGCATCACTCCGAAGGAATGCCGTGACTTGATAATATAGCATATTATCTCCGATCACTTTCAGATTTCCATGACCTTTTCAGTGGGATTCTGTAGCAATAAACACTGGACTGTTGTTATCAAGCGATTCTGGATTTGTAGAGGACAGCAATAGCCGTACTCTTGTTGTCTTTTTAGGAACTTCTATCTTATTAAACTGCCCTGCATTTATACATTTAACGTATACCCTCATAGAGACGATTGAAATATTTAAATCAGTGAGTCTAATGAAATGATGGCCAACCGACTGCTCTTTAAGGTTATTGTGCGACCCTGCCGAGAACATTCAATTATGTTAAACTACGGTACTTGTAATTTTAGTGATCATACTAACCGAACCACTGTACTATAGTAGCATATTTCATTTTATCACTTGTTACAGTCGTGATTTATTACGACTATGCAAACTTACGTTATTTTAAGTTTATGACGAAATATGTGTTGTTTCGATTTAGTTGTAATTTAGATATTTATTGTTCTTCATTAATATTTTGTTACGTAATTAGCAATGTAGAATGGATAAAACTTGAGTTAGTTCAAGGTTGCAGATCGCCAGGTGCAGTGGTATGTAAGTTGGTTAGGTATATCTAAACCATGTTTTCTAACAAATGACAAAGTTTTATTACGTTTCCATCACCCCCTCGGGTAGATGTTGTGGCAACATGTCATGCCTGGATTAAGAAACATATCTTCGTTTTTAAGAAAAATACCCTAAGTAAATGGTTTTTTTTCATTTAATTGGCACAGAAGTGGCTAATGCACTTACATTCCACCAAATATGATTCAAATTGGAGCAGCCGTTCAAGTGCTATGCCCCAAAACGCTAATTTTTTCAAAAAAATACCGTTTTGGTTTTTATCTTCCCAGGGGAATTACCCTGGATTTATCATCCAAAATTTTAATTTCTGGTAGATGTCGGGGTGACATGTCATGCATGTCAAGTGTTTGACAAATAAAAAGAAAAAAACGGACAAAAATTAATATGGATCCCACTAAAAAAAATATTCCTAACGCCTTATATATAAACACTACGAAATAGATCAATCAAGCGACACGTTGACATATGTTAGCTAATATGAGCTATATATGAGCTACGGCCAATGTAAGATACAATACCGGAAATTCTCAAATGACCGAAAAATTAAATAACGCATAACTTTTTAAGATCGGATGTTTTATTAGACAATATCTCATTTTTTTAATTTATGATAGACACGATATTTGTGGCAAAGCGCTTCACATATCCAAAAATTCTAAATGTTTACAATATTAGAAATGCGTTTCAACAGAAAAATGGAAACAATATTAGCCAATAAACTCGATGTGCAAGAATCTGTAAAGATTATACTGGTAGAATACAACAAAGATACCCATTTAAACTCCTTTTATGAGAACACAGAACAAACCAATCACACGCTGGTTTTTCAATGAGCTTTCATTGTATATATGGACCCAAAATAGAATTAATTTCGTTTATAGTCGTCGCATGTGTCGCTCGTACTTCTTCATTCATTGTTCTTCATGGTATATAAACTGTTGTGAGCTCTGTAGTGCACATATGCGCACATATGTGTAATGTGTATGAATATCTCGCAATTGTGTGACTCTGTTGTGATTTTTTGTTGTGTATAAATTTTGTTTACCACGATATTTTATAGTATATGCATGTCGCCAGTATTTCCTAGTCCTTTGTGGTATATACACCGTTGTGAGCATTGTTGTGTTTATAGCCGCTCTTATTGATGTGTAATGGGTTAGAATACGTGTACAGATGAACTAAATATCTAATGTGTACATAGCGTAACAGTTAGTGTTTATTTTATACGGATCAAAAGAAACAAGATTACATTTAAAACCATATTTTCTGTATAGAATATAGATATTAGAACTGAGGTCAGAAGTACTAGAACAGTGGTTCTCCATCTTTTTGAACTCGTGGCGCACCCCATACCAATAAAGAAACGAACGGGCGCACTTTGCACGGGGAGTCAAAACAATATGCTAAATACTCAAACAATTTAGGAAAAATATTTTCCACATAACGATATTTCTGTTTCTTGCTTTCCGAAAGTTATTGTAGAATTAAAAAAGAACGAACTAGACACTAACCGTTTAGTAGTTTATGATCTATGTCGTAAATTTACGAGTGCAAGTGTGGCGCACCTAGCTAACCCTTGTGGCGCACCAGTGCGCCGCGGCGCACCATTTGAGAAGCACTGTACTAGAATAACTATTGATCACTAATCATCAACAGATATACCAAAGGGATCAGACTAAACGTTGTTATATCGGCAACAGTACTTTCTAAACTAAACTGAACATAGATAACAGAAGCATAAACATTTTAACTAAGCATAGATCCAAAAGATAAAGTTTGATTTGTTAACTGACGGACAAATAGGTTTGTGCATGCAAAAACGAACTATACACAACGTATATAAAATACTGATCGTGGGTTTATATATATATATATATATAAGGTAGTAGGGTACAGTCAAATTGTGTTTTACAATGGGTGGTGCCTGACACGTGGTTGATTCTTTCTAGCAGTATATTATAATTGTGTCTAAATTTTTGTTATTTTATACAAGTTTAAGTCGTTAATTGTTTTTTAATTTTATATTACGTTTGGTACTTTGTTATAAACCTTTACAAGTTTGATTAAAACTTTATTTTAGTTTACCAGTATGATTTTGCAATCAAATTGGGTACCTTTTTAGGATTTTGGGTTTGACTAGAATTTCTCTCGAGCCATGCACAAAAAAATAGATTTCAATGAGCTTTTAATTTATTTGTGCAAATTCATTTAATATGTCTGCAACTTCAAAAATTGAAACATTTCTTCCAGAAATGAGAAATTTAGTATCAAAGTACATAGGCAGTAAACTTCATGCCCGACGGGGACTGCCTGTCACGAGCATTAGGCAGGAAAAAACTCAGAACTCCTTCCTGCTTAAGTAGAAAGTGCAAAACACGTGGTAATAGTGCATTATAATTATGTCTAATAGTAAGTTTTGAAATAAGGCTTTCCTGAAGTAAAGCGGGTTAATTTCTTATTTGAATAAAACCTTTCCTTTGTGTTTATATATAGAGTTATGTTTTAAGAGGGGTTGCGTTTAAAATATGGGATATTTATGTTTTATCTTCGTAAATAGGTAAATGCAGAGTTAGTGAAGGGAAATTGTCAGATAAACGTTGATTCAGTTTTTGTACTGCTCATTATTGGATTCGAGCAATGTCCGCTAAGCACCTTACTCAAGGGTTCGTCGTTTTGTAGTTTAATCACAATTAACGAAACATTTTTTTACAAACAGGTTCCATACTTTCTTAAATATCGCCCAAAAAGCAGTGCCTCTATGCACATCGCACATGTCAGGTAACAGTAATACAGTCCCCCATCATTAAAACCAGCAAATAAAATAAAAAGCATAAAATGCCTCAGTGCTTTAATACGCTTGAGTGCGCATTCAAAAGCTAATAAAGCAAGCATACGATAAGTCGATTCAATCGAGATATAGAAAGTAACAGCATAAAAACACTCGACAGTTCAGATTAAACTATTTAAGCAACCATTTAAGTATTTTTATGCAAAATTATAGAGATATATAGATAAATAAACCGATATGTGATTGCAGCCGACCGTTATTTAAATACGAAGTGCCTGCTTCAGTCAATGCCACGCTGTGCCTTACAATCGAGTAAAACAATCGTCTGGCTTCAACTTAACTGACTTTTTAAATGAGGCATCGGGACAGAGCTTACCTTCACTGCACACGGACACAAAGACATCAGTGCACACATGTAATGAACACGCATTTAAAATTAGACAATAACTTAAACAGAATAACAATGTATATACGGATATAATCATAATCTCGTTATTTGGGCCTGAAAATGTGTGTGAGTAACGGAATTACAATTACCTTTCCGTGAAAAGAATCTGCCAAACTCAGGAAACAGAACACATCACACACAGAAGGAAATTGGCAGTTTATATGCGCTGGGCTACACACAGCACATTCCTATTATTTAGTTGTTATAGACAAATATATAAATATAGACAATACAGACCTTGGCGGATATTGTATTTGGTGTATAATTTGTAATCGGATCGTTACGTTTGGCTGAATTAGTCACCCGCTGCTTTAACTGCTAGTAGCAAAGCAGTCTACAAAACGAAAAAAAGTACATAGACAGCAGAATGGCGAAGCCTTTAGAACTTTTATTGATAACCAGCGGTCACATACACAACACAGAAAAGCTCTCTCGAGAAAGAACTCAGCGACATGGCTAGACGGCTAGCTTTAAAAGATAAGTAAATACTTTTCAATGAAGGGTTTTCTTCGTTTAAAACCTAATCCAACAGACAATATAAAAATAACAAATCGATGTTTTTTACGTATTTCATCACTTTGTTTTCCCTCTATGTATAAAGTGCGTTTGTTCACGGGGATAAAACTTGACTGCCGATCTACCTACTTAACCCAGTTACTTTGTTTACATAGCCGTCTTTGTTAAGCATTATTTTTGTGACGTAATATGGTAACATGCGTTTGGCAGTTCGGCGTGTCAAAGACTAATGTCCCTTTTTTTCTTTACGATAGTCTATATATTCTACAATTTTGCTTGCATATAGTCGAGATGTCAAGAAATTTACCGGACGAGTAATTTTGTTGTGTATTAGTCCATCTACGATTGTGCTAGTTATGCATGAAATGGTAAATCGAGTGGATTGCAACGACAACAAGGATTATGAGGCAGCATCGGTTATTGTTGAACGAAAATACAAAGATGGCGGCTGGGGTTGGGTTGTAGTTGCCGCAGCATTTGTAGTTGGGTTGGTGCGTTTCGGCACTGAGAGAAGCTACCCCATGTTCTATCTGAGCATTATGCATGAATATCAGATCAACTTTGCCCAAGTTTCCCAACTCATTGGTAGCTTCTTTATTTGCTTTGGCGTGTCAGGTAAGATTGTGTACAATAAAACTAAACCATCAAGTTAAAGCGCGAAAATGTTTAGACAAGCAGGCACACGGTTTTGTAAAGTTAATTTAGGCAAGCAAGCACCCCTGGTTAAGTTTAACCAATTTACTTTTATAGGCATTGTATAAGACCACCACCAGAAAGGTCATTAGATCTATATCAACCGCTAACTATTTGGTTGCGTGTTTGCGCGATGTACCAAGCGTACGTTGCCTGAAGCCAGTTAATTAAAAGGCCAAACAAAAATATGTTTAAGTCAAAATCGGTGACCAAAATGTGTGCATAAAGTAAAATTGGCCGTGTTAACAGTCTTATTTTTCCTTCGCCCAGAGGTTACCATGAATATCTCAAACAAATGTGTACTTCACACAGGTGCATTTGCTCCTGCACTAATAAAGAAACTGGGCTGTCAGAAATGTATGATATTATTTGGTTCCATAGCATCTGCATCTTGTTTTGCTGCGGCCATGCCAGGACCGTACTGGAAACTTTTGCTTTGTTATGGTGCAATTCCAGGTAAAATTGTTTTTAGAATTCGTCTAATATGGACTAAAACTTTATCTGACTGATGGTAAAATAGCCATGAAAAGGTGTGTTATATGTTGTTATCAATAAAAGTAATAATAATTAGGGTAAATGATCCTAAAGCGTCCTCCAAACAACAAATATGATACAGGTTTGTGCTTTGGTATCGGAATGGTCGTAGCCCTCGCCTCTGTGAGTGAATATTTCGACAAACGACAGAACTTAGCGATTCAACTGGTTCTGTTGAGCACAAGTGCCGGTGCTTTCGCAGCAAATCCAACATGCGGGGCGTTCATACAACACTACTCATGGAGAGGTGCTTTATTGGTAAATCTTTTTAATACTAAATAAGAAAGTTACATAAGTTATGGTTTTTAGGGCTTTTCACGCTACATAATATCGCCACCACCACAGTTATATGCAACAAGTAGCATGTTTGTACCTTACTAAAACATAAATAAAGCAAGAGTAAATGTGTTCAAGTGTATATAAACGACTAAGCAACAAAATGTAAATACAAGAGTGATATATGGATTTTAAAAGTTAAAAGTCTCGCAGTTATTTTGTTGTATCGCACTGGGTTCATACCACGGACAATCGTTAGATTACCTCGTGCCCATTGTAGGGTTGCATAAGCTACGACAGTATACTAAATTTAATAATTCATCAGTATGGGCTGGTCCACAGTAGCCCCGGGACCAGGAATTTAGGCAATATAAGCCCCATTACTCCACCGCCCCGAGCTATCATGGATCCGGGATATAGCGAGCAAGTCGGCCAGTATAGTGAAAACCATAAGTACATAATGCACTGGGTCCATCAAGTCTAGTGGTTTTCAGCTAAGTCTGACGCAAGCAACCAACCAGACTAATGAGCTAACCTATGACAACCATTACGATGATATTTCAGATAATTTCATCAATTTTCCTGCACCTTCTACCAGCTGGTGCTACAATGCGCCCTGTTCATCATTTGCAAATAAAACACGAACCCGGTGCCCACTTCAAAACGGTAAAACAGACATTGGTTCGTTTTTAAAAAGTACAGTATGTAAAACCCTTGTTTTTCGTTTCAGACATCGTCGCCGGGGACATGCACCCGCACGTTCCAAACAGCTGCGCGTTATTTCGATCTACGCATATTCTCCATGCCAACGTTTTACCTATCGATGCTGTACATATCGTTTCATTGCATTGGTTTATATTCTTCGCTCTCCTTTTTGGTGCCTTACTCGGTTAAAGGTAAACTTAATCCTGCTTGTTAGGTCATAGAGTCATTTTGCTGACTAGTCTGTATAATTGGTTGCTTGGGATTAATAGTTGTTACTCTTGGTTGTAAGTTTGATATAGAGAATTTAAACTGTTAAGATAAAGGAAATCAAATAAAATAATGTATGAAAGCAGTCTGTGGACACCCAGTTACATCAAGTGTGTCAATTTTTTAAACTGAGGTAAACGATTATCCTAATCATTAGTGAGACCTTTGAAAATTTGGATTAATTTTAACTATTCTGTCGCACCGTGACTTAATAATTGCCATAAATAACTTTTTGTAAAACTTGCAATCTCAATCGTATATTATTTAGAATTGTATATATTTAATTTTCGTTATTTTTTACGCGCATTTGGAAAACCTGTTTACAAAGTGTAAAAGGTTATATATTTAGAATAACACTAGTTCCAATGGATGTATTACTTCTTTGTTTGTGTGTTGTATAATCCAAAACTTTAAATCCAGTGGGTGGAAACAATAATCACAGCAGTCTTTATATATACAGTAAATGTTTTATCAACTGTAGGGGTATCGGTCTCTGCAATACAATAGCGAATAAAACACGCTGCAATGTCACAATAAAACAGCAAGTACAGCTGTTATTTATTGCCTGTTTATATGGTTTTAAATTTTTGTGAATGGCGTTTGTAGTTACCTGCAGTCGTGGCTATTTAAACATCGGGTCTACGTTAAATAAAAGGTTTGCCGTATATCGCTTTCAATTGGTGAAATAAAGTTTGGTTTCTAAATTCTTTGCACCACAGAACTTGGAACCTCGAATTCCAGCGCTGCATTTCTCGCGTCTGCTGTTGCAGTTGGAGAAGTGGCGTCGAAGTTGCTGTGTGGCTTCTTCTTTTACAAGGTGCCACAACTGAAGCAAAAATTATTCGTCGTGAGTACAAAATTAGTTTTGAAATGTATTTCTCCACTTGTTAAGACACTATGTACATTATTCTAGTTCATGGGTGTTTATTGCCTTGTTTGTAAATTGTACATAAAGGGAACGCCTGTAGCGAAGCGGTGTTTTTGATAATATTCCGTGTCCTGGCAACCGTCGTTGCTACAACGAGGCTTAACCTACTGGGTGAATTGAAAGTTATTATAATAGAATGCTCATCACGTTAACTTGTGAGAACGCCTTGCGTCAACTTCCTGTCAGCGCAAACTTCTTACTCCTCCGTTCACACACAGTGCTGTTTGTTTCTCATCGCTGCTTGCCTCTTCGCCACTCTGCCTTTAATCAAATCCTACAACTACGTATTGTGTATTTGCGTCGCTATTGGATTGGCCATTGGCAGTGCAGATGGACTCTACTCACTGTTTTACATGCAAGACTTCAGTAAGGAGATGTTTCCGAGTCTTTTCGGCTACACCAATGTCATTGCGTACTGTAGCTGCACCGCAGCGGCTCTTTTAATAGGTATGTTTTTTCGTTTTGTTTCATTTTTGCACTAACATTGACCTATCTCCTTACAATACCAATACATTTATACGGCTTTGCCCACGACCTACAATGTTAAGATGTCTACACGCTATGTGCATTTATACATAAATGTTTGAGTTCCGTGTTATTAATTGGATTACACATTTTCTTTCAGGACACGTCGTGGATATGACCAACGATTTATCAAACGCGTTTTATGTCGGAGCCGTTTCATACACATTAGCATCTGTTATATTATATTTAATCCATAAAATCACTGTTTCTCGTGATGTGCTGACATACAAATGAGATATACAAGTCTATGGCAACTTGAATATTATGTTGTTTCTGCATCTGTGATCTATGCAAATTAACCGCCCCGCCCCTTAGAAGAAATTGTTTGTAAATTGTGTCTTTTCTGTGCATAACTGGAAATTAAACAAACTACAAAACCACTTTGCGATTTCTTGGGTGGTCGAAGCGGCATGCTGTTTTAGCAACGTGGGCAGGTGCCTTCTTTTAAGTGTTGCCCCGGAATTTGGTATACACCGGTCGTGTTTAATCTTGCGGTCACATGACCCTACATCGAATGAATCTGTAATCCTATTTGAAGCGTCATGCTACTCGTAACCTCGCTGGGGATTTTCTCTTAGTTTGTCAAGTTAAATATACTTCGAGTTCCTTTCCCCCCAATAAACTACAAATTAAAAACCGCAAATATATTAGTTATTCTTAGATTTTAAGCTCCATTTTTATTTGATTAAGAATGGAGAAATTCATGCGGTCGCCATGAGACAACACTCCCGTTGTATGGAATGTTGGATTTATCTCTTGAAGATGGCTCGCGAGTTCTTTTCACGGCATTGTCGTGCTTGTGTACTAGCCGTCATCAATAAACCATACGCAAACAGCAATATAATTTAATGATCCGGACGCCCATTGTGTTTGCTCTTGTGGATGAAGTACAGCAGCAGAACATATTCTTGAGCATTGTTATGCATTATAATAAACGGGTTTGGTTAGGCTATAGGATGTGGTGGGTAATAAAACGAGCTACGAGTAGAACGGATGGGGTGCATTTTATGATGATGTATCTTGCGAAAGATACATAAACAAACTGTACTTTATAGTTCAGTAAAACCTAGAGGGAAAAGGAAAAAGCAATAAAACTTCATGTTGTAGTTTAGTTACACAGTGGTAAATAAAAGCATAAAAAGTACATGGTTAAACACAAGAGCAGAATAATCAGGCGAAACGAAAAGTCGTCAAACACGTCATATAAACATATTATTAAAATGTGTGAGCAGGTTGTTCCATTAGCGAAATGATCGATTAAATTGATGTTATCACTATAACATTCCGGTAGACATCGGCACAGCTAATTATGGGTCCCATTTGAAAAAATGGGACACATATTGTTTTTGTCCGTTTTTTTTTTTCTTTTTTTTTTTTTTTTCTTTTTTTTTTTTTCTTCGACAAACGCTTGACAGGCATGGCATGGCGCCCCGACATCTACCAAAAGGAATAATGGAATCGCAATGAAACTTGGTAATTTTTTAAACAACATGGCCTAAATATGCAAAAACCAAAATTTTTGGTAATAAATTTAGGGGAATTCCCCTTGGACGTTAAAAACCAAAACAATCATTTTTTCTAAAAAATTAGCTTTTTAGGCCATAGCGCTTGAACGGCTGCTCCAATTTGAATCAAATTTGGTGGAATGTTAGTGCACTACTCACTGATTTAACACTTAAAAGAAATAAAAAAATACCTAGGGAAATACCCTAAAAGTTAAACTTTTGCTGTTAAATGATAATTGTGACAGGCATGCTATGGCGCCCCGACATCTACCAAAAGGAATAATGGAATCCCAATGAAACTTGGGAATTTTTTAGACAACATGGCCTAAATATGCAAAAACCAGAATTTTGGGGTGATAAATTAAGGGGAATTCCCCTGGGAAGGTTAAAAACCCGAAACGGGATTTTTTTATGGAAAATTTCGGCTTTGTGGGCGGATAGGGCTTTGAACGGCTGCTCCGATTTTAAATAAAAATTTGGGTGGAGATGGAGGGTGGGTTAGGGGACCGATTTTTTGGCGTGG
>CH002030.1:40703-64573 GCA_000149265.1 Ciona savignyi
TACTGTTTTGATTTTCGGTACGCGCTCTTCTTTTCATAACGTTATGAAATCACATTGTGTAGATAGAAACATGCCATCGAAATCAACCTGTTTTATTCAAACATCATTGCCTTTTATCGCATCTTGTACTTACATGGACCATTTGCTTATTTGATGGCGTTATTTCTGCCCGGATGAAACGAATGGCTTGCACAAAGTATACCATACATTAACAAAACATTAGCTGTTTTGGCAACTCGTCCGTTGTCACAATTATCGATACTTTTGTTTATACATCCAATACCAATTTATCGCGATAATTGTGAACAAATCAGTCCAGGAAAAACTGTCTCTCGCATGTTACGCTTAAGATAAAACCTCGCCACATTTAATCTGACAGCACTTTTCAAAAGCATAATTACCTGTAATTGTATCGTTACTATGTATTTTGCGATTGCAAATCACGTTTTCGTTCTTGCCGCATTTTCTTATTGCAGCTCGTCGTATATTGCATTGTTAGCTCCCTGGGTTAGTTTTAGGTTTATTAGCGAACAATAAACTGTATCATATGAACGTTTGTTTGTTTGGTCATTATACAAAGGTGTTCGATCGATGCCCGTGTGGGTCCAATTTTGATCAGATTTGGTAAAATGTTAGTGGGGTAGCCACCGCTTTGCCAGTTTGAATAACCAAAAATAATATCTAGAAAAACATCCTAAAAGTGATGTATGTTTCTAAATCTAAATCATGATTGTGACAGGCATGGCATGACGCCTCGGCATCTACCAGAAGCGGTTATGGAATCGCAATAAAACTAAAACTTTTATTTGTTATAGACAACATGGTCTAAATATGCAGAAACCAAAATTTTGATTGATAAATCAAGGGAAATTCCACTGGGACGTTAAAAACTAAAACGGTATGTTTTGACCCCACCGGATTAAAACTTTAAGAATTGTTAGATTACATCCGTAGCTATAAAAATGTTGGTTGATAAACAAAAAATGTTGGTTGATAATCCTAGGGGATTTCCCGGTACAGTATATAACTAAGTCAAACTTTTTTTCATAAATTTACATTTTTACTATAGCGCTTAACAGCTTGGACCCAATTTTAAATAGATTTGGTAGAGTCATGTTTATCCCCTATTGTACCACAAAAAAAAACAATTCAAAATTTACTTGGGGAAATACCATAAAAAATTAATATTTGTATCCATACCATGGTCATGCCATGTCGCCCCGACACCTCCAACAAGGAGTGGTTAAATCGGATTGAAACTTTAAGAATTGTTAGATAACATGACCCATATTAGCTAACACCAACAAAAGATTTAACTCAATTAGACATTTTTTCCTTTTTAAAACGTAAGTGTAACTGATCACAAATTTCAGGAGAATTTAGTTTTTTTGTTTTTACTTCATTTATACGCATAATAGGATTAAATTTATGATTAGTTGGGCCTTTACAAAAATAAAAGTCGAGACAAACTATGGGAATGCCAGTTGGGATTCCTGAAAGTTTCAACCTAATTTGATAAGCGTTCTTCCCAATGACCTGGCGACCGGACATGCAAAAAAAACAAAGTAAAAGCAAAATTAGTTCCCATCGGAACACGACCGACTATCCATGAAGCTGAAAAAAGGCAAAACAGATATAAACGTCACAATTTAACATGTACATCGTTCAATAAAATTGCAATCAGCTCTTACGCTCAGTTATGAAGAAAGCGGCTGTTTAATTATAATAGTTGAATTAAGCTAGACGATATAAGATCGATTTTTAAGCAAAATTTGAATTTTTAAAAAATTCCTGTTTCAAGTTTTTAAGTGAGAGCCCTTTTAGTAAGGCCAGTTTGCATTAAAGAGATAGAAATAATATTTGGCGAAAGATGCAATATGTCATGCCACATATAGTTTTTTACTAGGGCATTGTTCGAATCTTATTAGTCATTAAGTCGGCCTTTTATTTAAAATTCCAAAGTGGCGCGTTAACGAGCTCCGAAACAGCATCCAATTCCTCAGTTGACCACGTGAGTGTTGCACCGGTCCGTAAAGCTCCCATAACGGAACAAAAACATAAAAAGAAGAGAAAGTCTTCGAACGGTTTCTTTAGTTTTAAATTCGTCCCGCTACATGTCGCTCTTGCGCTCTATCGCCGAGTCATCCCTCGCGGGCATTCGCCGTCACGCTTGGTTTACTCAATGTGACGTAATCACACACGAGCGACCGGCAGAACTCGAAAAGAGATCCATTCAGCAATTTGAACGCTGAGTGGTAGGGTACTAGCGAGTAGCTGTCCAATTAACGAGTGCTGACAGAGCTGTAGTTAACGTCTTTTAAAAGCAGTGTTTCTGGAACTTTTTGTCAGCATGTATTGTTCCCTTGTATCAGACAGGTAATGTATCTTAAAGGTCGATTAGTAAGTCAGACGCTCATGGACAAAGCAGCAGAAACTTCTACGGGAATTTCGTCGCTGATTTCCGGCCGAAGTGCTTTCAAATATTCGACGTAAAGGAATTCGGTTGAATTCTAGTTTATGAAGTAAAACTCTAATTATTCGAGATTTGGTCCGAAGTCTGTGCCAGACAAGTTCCAGTTCATAGATTAAATAGGGTATCGCTAATCGATACGTAACACATAAAGGCTTATACGGCTCATTAGAAATATCTGCAGGGATTATTTATTTAAATCAACGATGGTATTTATAAAGTTCATTGAGATAGTTAGTCATCAAGGCATTAGAGACGTACTGTGTTAGGTTTAGTTGTCAAAAATATTGCGTAACTTTCGTAAGTTTAAAACCTTTGCCCTGACGGGCATTGATTAGGTTTGTCGAAGTGCATAATTAACCGGTTAATTTCCCTGTCGAAACTCAGTAGCAAACGCTTCCAAGACTAGAGGCTCAAATCTGTGTATTTACATTGGTAAAAGGTCTTAGATTTTCTAAGTTTGCACTTCGACCCGTGGCAAACCGTTCTCTGATTGTTGTTTTATTAACCTACTCCTCTCTGTGCGATGTTCGAGTAAAACTTGCACATTTCTTGCCTTTTACAGGTTTAGAAGATTTTCAATGACTTATAAATGAGTATCGCAGTGTTAATATGTTGGATCTAATAGCCGCTGAGGCAACAGATCCCAACGAACAAGAATCAAAGCCAATTTCTTTCACATTATGCTCACAGCAACCGTGAGAGAATTACACAATCATCTGACCGAAAATGTATTTTCCAAAACTTGCAAGCGTTTTGTTTGCACTTGTTCTCCTGCCCAATGTAACACCAGCAGGTTGGAATGGGTTTGAGTTCACGCAACCTTCGTACAGCGCAAGGGTCCAGGAAAGAGCCGCCACCGGTAAAGCCCGCGTCGAAAGTTCAACCATGATGGGCATGTGGTGGTCTCCAGTCACCGAAGGAGTTCGCTACAGCGTATTAGGCGGTGGGAGTGATTTTGAAGTGCGGCCTCGATTGAGCGGCAACTTTATATTCATAGACTTGTGGTCGGGTACGTTAAACAGCGACCGAGAAATCCAGATTCGTGCCATGTCATCCGACCAAAGATCAGAAACTCAATGCACCATACATGTTCACGTGGTGGATGCGAACGATTTCCAACCGCTGTTCCCGCCCCAGCCGTACTCAGTATCAATAGGAGAAGACACGCCTATTGGATCAACCATAACCGTTGTTACAGCCACCGATTCCGACAGGGACCCGGACAATACGCGCTTCTATTATAGCTTAAAAGGCAACACCGGTAACTTCGCAATTCATCCAACCACGGGCAGAGTTATTCTGACCGGGGAGATATCTCGGAGAGCACAGAAGCAACACTCTATGCAGATAACCGCCATAGATCGTAAAGCGGCCTTGTCTGGAACCGCCTATCCCAAGGAGACGAAATTAACTGTCGATGTAAAATCTGTAAATGCCCATGCACCAAAGATTTTAGTAACTCAAATATCTATGCTCCAAAACCCAGCTGCTTTTACCGAATCCGGACCTAATAAAATAACTTGCGCAACTCTGAAAATATCGGATCCTGATTCTGGCCGCCATGGTGATATCGCGTACACACGGATCGTCAAAGGTGACCCAGAGAGGCTATTTGAAGTCGAACCTGGGGTCAAACGAAACGAAAAGCGAATTGTATTTTCTAGAGTTCCACCACCGATAAATGGAGTTATGAATCTTACAGTGGAGGTTTCAGACAACGGACTGCCCCCTCGCAGCTCAAGAGTATCGATTCAAATTCAACTTTATGATCGAGATTCATTTATTCCGAAGTTTAAGAAGGACGTGTTCAAGATGCGTGTGAGTGAAGCGAGTCCTCCGCACACTCAAGTTGGATTTGTTGAGGTTGCTGGGAACCCTAATTCCATCCGCTTCGCTTTACTTTCCGGCAACAGCAGAAAAACTTTTAAAGTTCACGAAAAAACTGGACTTATTACGACAAGGAGGCGGCTAAACCGCTCGTCCAAATCCAGATATTCATTAACAATCGCTGCTACAAACATCAGTCTCGTGTTAGGGGATGCACGGAACACAACAACTGTTGTTATCGACGTAGAAGACTCAAATGACCATGATCCTATGTTTACTGAAACTTCGTATAGAGTTGAAATGTCGGAGAGCACACCTGTTGGTGGCCTGGTGATCCAAATCCATGCCGAAGATGAGGACGCAGGGAATAACGGCAGCGTGTTTTACACTTTACTTGGTAATCCTGACAAATTCACGATCGACCCAATAAACGGCACAATCACCACCACACAAACACTAGATTACGACCTGATGCGAACGTCGTATAAGCTGCGTGTGAGAGCGTCAGACCGCGGGACTCCTTTCAGTCGAAAGAGCGAATGCTTTGTTTTCGTCACAATCTCGAATATGAACGACAATGCTCCAATGTTCGACGAATCGGATTGCGAAATTTTGATGTCGAAATCATTGACTCCTGGCTCGCCACTTGTCCAGCTAAACCCGGTTGATATCGATCATGACCCGGTTACTTGTAGCCTCTTATCTGGGAACAAGGACTTGTTTGAGATTGAGGATCTGACCTGCTTGCTAACGCTTCGATCCAATCCAGGCCGACTAAGAATTGGGACAGTGTACAATCTTGAGATTGTTGCCACTGATGGCCAGCTTACGTCAGATGTAGTATTTACCAACATTACTATTTCGTCGATGGACGGCACGACCAATAAATGCGGAAAGACCGGTCGGGTAGAAAGGTACGAAGAGAGCTTGAATTTGCGACTTCTCAGTTCAAACTCGGGAAAAGACATTGCTGCTAGCTCAAACGTTAACAGAACATCACAGATACCAAATACACACCGTCCACAGGTGAGGCTAGGCGCTTGGAGCAATATCCACATTCCTGAGGATACCGCAGTAGGAACATCGGTTACAAAAGTACAAGCTTTCGATCGAGACCATGGGTTTAACGGGAAACTGTGGTTTACGATCACGGACGGAAACAGCGACAGTTGCTTCTCCATTGACACAGAAAATGGCGCCGTCTCGGTCGTAAAACCACTGGATAGGGAACGAACAAGCAGTTACAATCTAACTGTCTCAATATCCGATTTGGGATCTCCTTCAAAGACATCTTCCGCCCGAATTTTTATATCAGTCACAGATATCAACGACAACGCTCCGTATTTCGGTCAGACGCATTACGCATTCCGTCTGCGGGAAAACGTAAGAGTTGGATTTGTGATCCAGCAAAATATTTGGGCCACTGATCACGATGTCGGTCGAAATGCGAATATAACTTATACCCTGTCCTCCGCTATGGGTGGTGAGAAATTCTCAATTAATAAAACAACTGGGTTCATAAAAGTCATCGAAGGATTGGACAGGGAGTCCACATCAGAATACAGGTAAGATAATGCATTCTATACATATATATGATGTAAATTTCACTTAATTTTTTCTTGCGATAAAGAATTGTTTATACAAAAAAAAACAAATATATTTTCTGCAGATTGACCGTCACCGCCACGGACGGTGGCAAAATTCCACTTTCGTCTTCTGCGTTAGTTTTGATCGATGTGACAGATGTTAACGATAACCCTCCTCGTTTCCACCAATCTATCTTCCGGATCAAAGTTACGGAGGACCTACCAGTCGGAACTGTGGTCTTCCGGTTGCAATCCTCCGATCCCGACTCGCCCGAAAACTCTGTGGTTCGTTACTCGCTCACTGCAGGAGTTTCAAACCGTGCGCACGCGGGAGAACCTAAGTTTAATGTCGACCCGAGAACCGGTTATATTCGGATTTCAGCCGGACTTGATTATAGGCTGAAAACTCGTTATAACATTACTGCAAGAGCAAGGGATTCTAACTATCGGGTGGCGACGTGCTACATTGAAGTGGAGGTTGTGCCTGTCAATAGGAACTTAAACGCTCCTTATTTCGATCTACCCGAAGTGAAATTTGATGTTCTCGAAAATGCCGCAATCGGCGTAACAGTTGGAATAGCCACTGCTGTTGATGAGGATATAACACAGCCCGAAAACTCGTCGGGATACTCTATCGTCGATGGCACCGGACTTGGAATCTTCAACATAGACGAGAATACAGGTTGGTTTACTCTGTTTTCTTTGTGTATTGGTACTTAAGCGGTGTCGTTCGAACGCGTCGGAAATGCTTTTAAAAGATGAATAATTGACTTAGGAAGTGTTCCGTTTCGGTTTGTCTATCAAAGCGGCGAGACAGCCGATATATTTGTAGACAAGATAAACATGACTAACCCCGTTACATTAGACACACTCGTGTGTCAACATTATAGCCTATGTTCCATTATGCACTTCAGTCGCTGCGATCACAAACATATATACGTGGCTTACATCTCTGTTATTCCTTACCCTCATCCCCAACTAGTCATCCAATACACAGAATGGATCACGTCTCAGCCGTGATTGAACACATTGTATACGTAGCTACCGTAACCAAACAGTTGAAAGATTAACAATGCGCCGAGGCTTTCGTCGGGTATTATCTGAGAGCTTAAAACTGCAATGACATCGCCTGAACTCGTACCAAGTGATTTACTTTATTTTGCTACGTTGTAAGGTCGTGAGAGCATTGATAAACGTTGAATATTGACGGATAATGGGAAAGTACAACCAACTTGATGGAATTGTCGCATCTTGGTAGAAATATCAAATCGCTATGATACGCCACTAATATGTCGATATGATCCGTCTGTATAATTGTTGTACAAAACAATAAGACCATAAGCTTGTGTTATAGGATGGTGCAATGGCGAATGTCTAAAACAACATGGCTGTCACACCTTGTGTAACTAAGTTCCCACTCCATGGGAGTCGTACTTGTGTTTGCTTTGCAACGGGTCGAACTCACTTTCACCTTTTCCAGACACTTACGATCATCAAAAATAATTTCCAATATTGAAATTTAACACCGACTGCGTTCTATCTACATTCACTAGCCTGCCCCTCTCCCTCCGTATTTCTATTGTTATTCAAACGATATCTTGGGAACCGTAACTCATTCTTTGTGTTTTCATTATTTACTTATTTATCCATCAACGCATTCTCCTAACCTTACCAAAGTCCAACTTGTAATCAGAGGTCCCTTTGTCCATTCGTTTAATCCAGTCCGGACAGCTTTTTTACTTCGTTTATTGAGCGTCAGCTTTCAATTGCAGCTATCTCAATTACTAACAAGTTAACCATTTTAACAACACTAGTCCTAAATGGAGAAATCTGTAATCTTACACTGAGTACATCAAGATACGTTGAATGGACGAAATAAAACCAGTTTTGTGTAAAATCGTAACGAAACATTATACGTTTTAGTGTAATTGTGTCAGGAGTGTGTTGAATCCTCAAGTCGTTTTGTTTTTCCGTTTAAAAAGTTTAATTCCCGTAATTGCTTAACTGGTAAAGTGGGGCCTCCTTTGAGAATTACCACAAAACGACGTTGATCAATTTGCACATTCATTAGTCCCGAATTGGCCTCGTTCCCAAATCAATTTTTCAACTTTAATTTAGAACAACTTACCAGAACGATTAAGTCAAATGTTCGGTTCGAGTAATTAAATCCTGTAACACTTGGAGTAACCCGGAGATCCTTTTGTTAATTGTGTCGTTATGAAGACATGTTTAAAGAAAATAATTATCTTGATTTGTAGAAATCCCGTACACCTGTGCTTATTCAGTTCTTAAGTATTATGCACCAAAACCCTATGTACATCAATTACCTGATACATCTGTCTGACCTAGATTTAGTTCCTTTAGAGGGCCGTTGATATAATAAAGTTTGTTAAGGTTTATTTTAAGAGGGGTTTTGAAAGCACTAGATATAACTCGGAAACTGTGTTTGTTAAGTTATGTGTTCCCTGGTCCACCCTTAAAAGGTGAATCGAACATAAAAATACTTATTTTAGCCTTTGCTTTTGTAAGTACACCTTTTAAACGTACAAGGAACTGCATTAATAAAAATACCAATGTATCCTTTAAAAATTGTTCCCTAGCAATTAGCGGATGGACGGGTCTACTAATTTACGATAATTTTAAAACCACAACAACCGACGATTTTGTCCCTTGTAATTAGCTAGAGAATTAGGGAGTATCTTAACTGTGCATGTCTATCTATAAACCGGTAATTTACATATTTATACGATATGTTCCCATGCCACCATTTTCCATTATGTCATTGGAAGGGTACGTTGCTTGCTTATCCCACGACGCTTAACCCTGCGTGTTGTCATTGACCAATGATTTTAGGTCACACATCATACAGACATTCTGGCCTATACCATACCCCTTCGTAATATATGCATTCGATTATTCACTGTAACTCCAATTAGCTTTTATCTCTATTTATCTATTTGTGACGTATTTTAAGATTTACATATCACTGGCAATGACACCTTTCGTAGCTTTTATTCAAGTACATCAATCAATTCCTATAAGTAGCTTAAGGACTTTGGCGAAAGTTTCAATCATATTAAGCATCTCGTAGCCATGCAAGGAGTTGCTGTTTACGTTATACCCAATTAAGCGTGTGCCTAAGAGGGAATTACGATGGACCATATCCCAGTTCAAGTATGCACCTACGCCTGTGTTTCACGCACGCTATATTCAGACTTGACCGGTGCAACTTAGGCGTTGGCGCGTTTTGTTTCTTAAATCGCCCGTTCAGGTTGGGTAGCATCTTACATTTTACGTCTTTCAGCAACAGTAGTAAAAATCGTTGGTTCTAACGAAAGCTTTTTGTACCCATCCTCATTGTAAGTTCACCAAAACAGAACTATTGTCATTTGATCCCGATCTTTTCACCGCCAGTCATGCTTAACCGTGCCAATGTTGGCAAGAATTAAACGATAGAGCGTCTATATCCGAGGAAATGATACACTGAGTCCAAGACCACACCCAAATGCCATGTATATTTGTCCAAATGCGCTAGATTCTATTAAAGTAGAATATTTAAGAAACAGTTCTACTCGGCCGTTAATCGGCCAACCTTTTTTAAGCGATCATTTTATTATTTGCTCAAAGCTTAGTGCCACATGCTTTGAGTTTAGGTTTCATCGGAAAGATAAAACTTACTGAGTATCCGAAACTGATTTGTAAACATGATTACACATATCTTCTTTCAGGGGGAACTTAGGTGGTCTGGAACAACTCGTCGTGTGCACTTTCGTGTCGGAAATTGCTTTAAAACTAGTTGTTTACTTCACAATATAGATAAGGGGTTCTCCAATTGCACTTAACCAGTTATTGCACTGACCACGCGGTTTAAGTTGGTCACGAACGAAACTCACTCTAAAGCGCATACACAACACTAACACGACCCCGTCATCCTGGCATATGGATCGCAATTCTCCATTGTCAAGCAATCTCGAAGCAAAAACACACCTAACGATGACTCACTTTATATTCAGGACAACACTGCGGTTTACAAAAGCCAGATAAGATGTTTAATCCAACTTCACCATAAACACCTTAAATGTTTACTCTAGTACTAGAAGACCACGCGAATGTGTTTTTAAGCAAATGTGATTTACATCAACGCCCATATTTTTATATTGAAATAGTAAAACGAACAAAAATAAGATTTACTAAAACGATTTAACAATGTTTAAGGTCATAGTCAAAATATTATTTGACAAAATACTTTGTTAGCTGTACAAGCACAAAACATGAAGTACCTCTTCGAACCTTTGCTAGTTCTATTGACAAAAGGGCTAATGCTACGAAAGAACAAATGTGTGCTCGCCAGTCAAGTGCGCTTAGTTGTACAGAACGTGTTTTTGTTATCTCATACAAACTGTTTTAAAAATATTTTATCTTATACCATGTAGGATATTAATTTTCCTCTTGCCAAAAATGCAATGTTAACATGAGTGTTGCGTTCAACATATTTAACGCATTAATCCAAAGCGTATATTAATCAGTAGTTTTGGTTTTTGTTCAAATCTGTAGTTTTTAGGTTATTTTAACAACTTTCTGTCATGCAGGAATTTTAACAACCAATCGTCAACTGGACCGAGAAACCGAGCGTTTCTATTGGCTGACAGTGAAGGCAACTGACCGAGGCGCGATTCCTTTATCTGGCACCATGTTTGTTCTCATTGAAGTGGGAAATGTGAACGACAACGCTCCGTTACCCTCCGAGCCGATATATTTCGCAAGGTTTGGTTGAATCAGTAGTTATACGACCTTTACCTATTAACCGTTGATACAAATAGGTCGATATATATGGTTTCGTATGTTATCATGGTTAACTATTGTATAATTCGTACGAGGTAATGATTGGATAGTGATAGAATTGAACACATTGGTTTCGTATACAGAGCAAAACTATTAGTATGAGATTCAATTTATTGAGAAACACCTGAACTGACCTAACATTATATAGTGTTTTATATCCAAAATGAATTAAAGGTATTTAACTATTTTCTCAAGTGTTAAAAGTGCTAAATTATTTAAGATGTTTAGAAGCTCTTATGACAGTATGTTTGTTATAGCGTGAACGAGAACACTCCCACCGGTAGTCAAGTCTGCAGGATTGAAGCATTGGACTTGGATGGCGACCGGGACACAATCACATATAGTTTGAGTACAAACAACACATTCTTCAAAATCAACTCCTCAACAGGTGTGATTTCTTTTACAATTAAAAATGCGTGACCAATTTTCAAGTGTTTGATTGCACGTTTTATTTGTGGTTTTGGCGTTTAGTTGTACTTGAGTATATTTATGCCCATTCTCTTATAAATTGACATTTGCTAAGTACACGCTATGCATAGACAAGTTTTTGCGACCCCCTAAATCCAATAGGAAATAGTTGAGCGGTGTGGAGTTTCACTGATGTTTTAACAAGATTTAACTGCATTTAGTGGCGTATTTATAACTTTGATTGACACGTAACGAATGTAAATTCTGTCTCGACAGTTTCCCCTAACTAGACAGATACCCATACTTCACATTTTTTCGCTCCCTTATCTATGTTTGCTAACATTGAACCGAACAGCTTCAAATTTGAAGAAGAGAACGAGTTTAGGTGTTCTCTCGAATACGACAATAGCTGTGGATAAGCCATAGATAGCTCGGGTGATTTTAGCAGATCAAGGGACCACGCTAAGCGCATTATACGATAATATCCACTAAACCTTTGCTTTTCAATTGAAGTCGTAAACAAGTGAATTTAAAAGAGCTAAACAATTTTTGATTTGACCAATCAAAGTTGTTGTTGTTTTTTTCAGCGCATTTGTAACGTTTGCCTACGCCAAATGAAACATCATTTTGTACGCTCGAAACAATACCTTCTGTTTAGGCAATACACGGTGCGTAAACTGGGTCGTCGGTTTCGTTCCCCTCCATCTGCAAAGCTAATAAAGCATCGCGGTTACTACAAACGCCTCCGTACCGGCCCCTTATTCTCTTACCTTTGAGACTATAATGTTACGGGTCTTGCGCCGCTTTCACGACCCAACGATAATCCGGTTTGGCTTTCTTGTCAACGGTTAGCAGTATTTTCGCCAACCACTGCTGGCACTTTGCGCCAATTATCAGATTAAGGGCAAACATAACTGGATATTCCATTTGAAATCTATCAAGGGGACTTGTAACGCCTTCTAAACCTCTCTAATGCAACATTGGCGATTTAAGTCACTTGTAATTTTAATTTGAAGTTGTTAAAAACGGCGTCACAACGAAGAGCGCAAATGGAGAAGGGAAATTTTGGCGCCGATAAATTAATTGGTCGAAACAAAATTGCAGTACTCATCCACACTTGAATCAATATACCCCGTGTTCAAACTGTCGTTGTCTAGGTATGTAGTGGCATTTAGGATATTTTCTTGCGGTTCTGATGTCATTTCAATCGATGACGCAATTGATATAAGTCTCCCCTTTGGGAATTACACATGCTCCGAATATGCTACTGATTTATATTAAACCCATGCTTTAAATTCCAACAGCAGCTCACCAATGACCCAATGTACAGACCACTAAATTAAACTACTCTGTGATTGGTTATTTAATAGTATTGTGACGGTTTAAGATTCACCCAATGCTGTAAAAACACATGTAAACGACACCATTTAATGTCGCCGTCTTGTCGCCAAATTATTCCTGTGCTCCAGCGGTCATGCTGCTGAATGTAGAAAGTGAATCCAACGCCTCTGTCTTGGGTTAACTATCACGTACGTGTGGCATTGAGGTGGATTTCGCTCGGTGAACACCGGTTCAGTTTCAGTAGCTTTTGTTTTCTGTCAATAAAACTTCGTAGTTTTATTGGCGATTTTTAAAATATGGATCTTTTTGTTTAATCTTCCCATGCTTGAGTATCTAGTTGATTCTTACTCCAAATCAACTCTATCAGGGTTGTAATTTGGTACCTTAATGGAATTTAATAAGCATTTGTAATCTCGATCAGACTTGTGATTCAAATTTTACACGAGGGTTTTACACAGGAACCAAAGCCACCACCATCTGTCAGCTTGTTGTATTAGAATGATTAATTTGCCCTTAAGCCATCATTAGTTGCTTACTCAAATAGTATCCGTGGGTTTACCAGACATTGATCATAACTTTTTTGACTGGAATTCAACATTTTAAGTGTTTTGCCCATCGGCATGAACAATATTGTTTTCCGGGGGTATTTCAGTTATTTCTTAACCGTTTAATCATGGTTGGTCGCTCACCTGTTCCCACGGATCCTACCCCAGACCGGTAGGCGGTCGATTTAATTTTCTTGGTGATTAGACAAGCAGGAAAACTTTTCAAAGGTGAGAACCTCCCCATCATGGCACTTCCTTTTGATTAATTGTGTGTTCCGCATTACTCAATTGCTGTAAACAAAGCCGACGGGATGGCGTTTACAACACAACTCTAAACGAACCGTAACGGTTCTTCGTTTCTATTTAGAATCCGAGGCAAACTTTACCGCATGAAATTTGAGATCCACGTTTACAGTTCTGCTCAAATCCTATTTAAAAATGCGCCGCATTCGACAATTGATACGCATTTTCAAATTGGCCACAATACCAATACGTGTAAACAAAAGTCATAAATTATATCGTCCCCACAATAGTTTTTATTTTTCAGTCAAATGATTCACGCAGTCTTTGTCGGCATTAACCTTTGTTTTGAACTTTGAACCTACAGGTAGGCAGGTAATGTGCCCAGAACATGTGGTTTAAAGAACATTATCACGTCCGAACAATACAGCACATCACCCGGTACCACCCGATTTCCAAGCTTTTGTGTAACTTTACCCTCTGTAAACCTTAGAGTTCACAATTCATAAAACACATGCTTGGCGTGGGCGGATATGATTAAGTCATTCTTTATGTTAAGCCAATACCCATAAATGCGACATATCGTCATGAATATAAGTAGGCCTACCCAGGCAAGCTGCGACTCTCTAACGAAAATAAACGCTAACTACAGTTATAAAAACATATAACGTATGTATGTGGCGCATATTAGACATATCGTTATCGTGTTTGGCCAATTAGTTTTAACTTTTACATAATCCAAAGTAGCCAGTGATTATCGCGTTTACAACCTGTAAGATTATCTGGGCGTCAACTTAACTTGACGTTTAAAGTTACGAACTGTTTCTGCTAACTGGAATTTGTAACAGTAAAAGTGACAAACCCTTATATTAATCATGAATACATTCTTTGAGGAAGAACACAAATAGCCTTTGCCTCCAGCTGTTTTATTTAAGCTCTCCTTTGTCCAATATCATTTCCGGCAGTTAAACAAAGTCAAAGTATATTTAATTTAAGTTGCGCGGACCAGCTGGTCCCGACCACCACCTGGCTGGACAAACAAACAATGCACACACACTTTCTACGGTTCACGGAATGTAACCGAAGATTAATTAGAGTCATTTGAAAGTTAGGGACAGCGATCCAAGAACCATATGTCGTTTTGAAAAATATCTAAAGATAGCTATGATATTTTCTGAACATTGCTAAGATGTCGTTCATACCCATGTATTTCATAAGTAAAGCGTATTACAATGGTTACTCTTATTCACATATAAGAGTGAACATAGCATTTACTTTCTTTTTCGTTTTACTAAATGTTGGACGTGTTTTACTATAATTCTATTTTACCATAGACTAAATCGATAACGTTATAGCCTAATTAATGACGTAACAAAATGTATAATGACTCAAAAAGAGGTTAGCCCCAAGTTTGACTATGAATAAAACCAATATTTTCTTTTGATAAAGTCTGCGACATTAAAATTGTAACCACAAAGTGGTCCTTTGTGAAGATTACAAGTTACCCTTTTCATTTTCAATATGTAAACAGTGCGGCTTGCATTGCACAATTTTGACTGAATAGAGAAGACGCCTTGGTTAACACAGGTCGCTATTGTGCTCGTCTTGCACTTAGTTTACTTTAGGGTGAGTAATGGCCGTTGTAGAGTAAATTAAAAGTTAACGGCGATATTGGTTTTACGTTAGCCGATTTGTTTTGTGTTTCATGGTAATATTTAGAAATTAGCCTTGATTCTACAAATTGCACTAATGGTTTTTAAAATGTCATTCTTTCAGTTTAGTGGTTGTGTATGCTCCCTAACGCTTTATTAGAGTATAAGATTGGCATTTTGCTGCTCAGCATAAAGCCTGTCCAATGCGACAGTCATTCAGCAGGTATTACCCTGCACGTTGCCCGGCAACTCCACTTTTAATAATCGCGAAACTGCGTAACTCAACGTACATTGATAAATTTCTATCGACCACACCACCTATGCTTACCCCCTGTGCATGACTTTGAAATCCGATGAAGATAAGACAGAGTGCATGGGCGGTCGACCACAGGGTACATTTAAACAATATTTAAACACCCGAAGAAACATTCTACATGTTTGTGCCCAGCGTTTTTCATACTGTACCGTGCAACAATATTTGCACATACCTAATCCTCATCCAACTGCTGACTGGGTCACTTTTGTTTGCTTCATTAAGCCGGCCCCAATTAACAGAAGTCTAGACATTTTTAGCTAATCATTAACTGACTGTTGTTGGTTTATTGGAGGTTTTCAGTCCCATTAAGTTTTGAATTATTTGTTATTCGAATTATAAGTCGTTTAATAGCCTTCCGGTAGCAAAGATGTAAGTGTTTGGCTAGTTAACCTATACCCCATGCAGTATGTTAACTTTCGCATTGCCGACGTGGCAATGGTCCGCACGCGCTGGCATGGACCCGTGCACCTAGGGTTAACGCTGACGTAATAAGACAAAAATAATCAATTGTCTCATCCCTAAATCGCTCCACTGCCTTAACTAATCCCACACGAAAAAATGCATTTCACTCTTTCCTGCTATGGTTCGTTAGCAGAGTACTACCTTGAATTTAAACTTCCATTGGTGTTATACGATCCGTTTGTTTACTATTTTGAACGCATCTTTGTGAAGTATTAACGTGCATTGTTAAGTAGTCTTTACAGCTATCAAAATAGATAAATTTGTAAAAACAAACGCTAAAGCACGCAAAAATATTTTTGCTTTTATTTAGTGGTGCGAAATTATGTACAACTTGATTTTTAAACAATTTAATTTGTTTCACCTACCAAAAAATGCAAGTAACAACAAGAAATCAAGTAAACAGCGAGGTTGTCTGCTGTACAAACGCCTTGATTATTCCACAAACAATGGCCATCCATCACTCAGAGGGATAGGTAATGGATGCGAACTCCCACGTTGGTAATGCGTTAATACCTGATCCCAGCGTCTGACGAGCCCAGCGAACTAGTGAACGGCTGGTTTAGCTTAAAGCGCCAAATAATTGCTTTAACGGTGTCTGACAGCATGCCTACGTTGCGCTGTCTGCGCCAATCTTTTACTCGTCCTCAAGTTGATCTAAAACCACAAAGCTGTTCGCACAAACTGCATTCAGCTATTAGTGCGTATGTGCTTTGGATACCACAATTCGTCAGTACATAATCCAAAATAGTTATGTGGATTGTATAAAACGTTTTTTTTAAATAAAATATTTTAACGCAAAACACCTTAAGAAATTAACTTCAAAACAGGATGTTCTGGAAGAATTATTTATGATGTTAATATGTCTGTCTGGTCACTCGATTTTATTTGTTTATCGTAACGCCCGACAAACTAAAACAACGCAAAATTTCCTTCGTGAAACCAATAAAAACTCAGCTATGCACACTGACTAATTACTTTATTGCCCTCAATTGTAAAGTGCCTGCCACCACAGAAAAAACAACAGGCTTTGAAGTTGGCAATTAAATTCTTAGATATCTTTCTTTGTCGCTGTCTTTGTTGTGGTAATTGCTTCTTTCATTAGACAAAATGTCGGTGTGTCTTAGATGTTTGGCACGAGGTCCAGGCGTGTTGAGAATTGACTGTCTATAAGAACTCGTAAATTTTATCACCGCTGATCGTAACCCTATATTTGCCCATTCAGTTAGTAACCCACGTAATGTGTATACTGCTATTAGTATCTTAACACTTTCGTTTATGAATTGTAGGAGCAAATTGAAATCAAACACACATCTATAACAAATATACTGCCTCGCACCACCTACAGGAAAATTAATTAATTGTTTAAATTTTATTGTAAAACTTTGATTACCCAATTCTTAAAACATAGATTAAACAAATCGTTCGAAATACGGGGGTGAAATTTTATAAACTACGTCTGTAATTTTTAGTCGTGTTTTGGTATTGTTTATGTTGCTAGCTGGAAACTGAGGTAGTCTGGCAGTTATTGCTTTGCTATCGCATTCGCATATTTTCACCAACCGCCGGCATTTCCATCAGCAGATAACTGTTGAATAATGAACTAACCAAATCCACCCAGCATTCTTACTAAAGAATTTTTTAACGAATAAACCATTCACATATTCGTTCAATCAAACTATGGTGTGCGCGATTCAAGTAAAATGAGAATAAATAAGAGTTAGATTTAATAAGTTAGTGAAGAGGTAGCGTCGATTTGAATGTAACACCTCTATCTTTTGTTTTTTTCACAAACCATCACCCAAAAAGCGTGCCCACACTAGCGGTGACGTATTTGGAAACACAACCACAAAATTCAAACCTGATGAGTGCCGAAGCATTCTTTGATGGTGGTCTCATGTGAGGCTTCACTCACATACGTGCCCCGTTTTAGCGTTTCCAAAATAAATGTAATCACTAAGAAGTTGACTTGCGACATAAATGTACTTGGTCGTTTACGCGCCAGTGTTAAGGGCAATTAAGCTTTGTCAAAATGAGTCAGTTCTGTCCAACTAGTGCAAATTCTCAATGAGTCTGGCTTGCAAGTGCCCTTAGGTCTGAGTACCATCTGTACAAGGATATAGCCGTATTGGTAATACATTGCGTTGATATGGAGATGTTTTTGTATACGAACTTCCCGCATGTCCATTCATCAGCGTTTAATATTTTACTTACATTTATATTAATCTACATTGAGTATTATTGACAGAAAAGTGATCCTAAATCTGCATTTATCAAGTAAGTTAAAACTTCATCTAAACGCCTTTTAAAAGATATTCCAAATTATTATGCTTCAAAAAAATCGATAAAAAACGGCTTTTGATATAATAGCCACATATATAACTATAATGTTTGTACCTGACGAAATCTTCCATATCTTTAAAAACGTTTTTGAAATATTTTTTTCCAAATATATTTTACAATGATGAACGACTTGATTGCTCAATAGATGTATCATTACAGGGTTTAATATAAAAGCTGCGATATGATCTGACCACCCACACGTTAGCGTTTAGGTACAGAGCGTCTTGTTCGGCTTAACAATGCCTACATTCAGAGATAAGGATATATGTTTGCTCATACTAGATCAAAATCTCGGCACGGGTTTTTAATGCCAGCGTCTATTCCGCGAAATAACGGCGTATTGTACACTTCTCTGCCGGATTTGCAATCAATCATTATTAAAATGACCCCAAATGTGATTTCAGGGGCGTGTTAAGTTTGCTTGTATTCATAATAAACTTTCTGACCTAATTGCCAATTGAAAGAGGAAATTCATAGAAAGTACAATGACTTACAGAAAAGCTAAATCGTTCTTTAACATCAAAAGAAATTAATTTACTAAAACAACTTAAAACAACTCCGTCAATCAATCGCACAGTGTACCTTATTTTGTGCCGCACACATATTATTACTTTCGTTGATATTTAAAATACACTGATTGACACCATGCTCATGTGTATTGTTATTAATCAGAAAATGCCGCAAACCATAATGTACGAGCGCCTAGGAAATATTCAATAACGACTGTGTCTTGCTCAAATAGTCAGCAGAAAATCATTTTTTCAGACAGCATCATTTCAAATAGTTTCTTCCTGAAATCGTTCATATTTTCGGTAATGAAAATAATTTGTTTCGCAACCCAACACATGTGAATCAGATGTCGTTTACCCAAAAACTAATTCGTTTAGTCAATCCAGTTAAAACTTGTCATTCATTCCAATATGCTTATATATAAACAAACAAATATCTTTGACAATTATATTTTACTGGGCACAATAAATTTCTGAGCATTTACCATTACATTATTTGATAGTTGTTAATTGGTAGACCCATATTGCATTCCGCGGTATTTAGAATCCATTTTGGTCTGTTTGCACACGTGGCCACATTACTGATATATAGCTGAGTTGCACTTGTCTTTAATCACCCAATGTCACGCAATATGCTACTTATAATCCGATCATTTCTTTTGCTACTTACACATTGGCATTTAGCATTTATCAATTATTAAATGTATTTTTTTAATTATTTCTTGGGAAGCTGTTTTGGTGCCATAAGACCTGTAAAAAGCGAGCCTCTGAAAAAATGATTTAGTACCCAGTTATGTGAAATTATGAGATTTTAAATTCTACTTCGCCCAAATAGCGCCCTCAACCACGTTGCCAAACGGAAATTAATCCCATCAACCCCAGTATGGTTTGAGTAATAGGATGAAGTAATGAATTATGCGGAACCCGCTATTCAATATACGGAAGTTGAAAATAAATCAAAAGTTAATTCGATGCTCTTAACAATGAACTTTTTGTTTGGCGTTAGCATTGGTTGCGTTCTCAAATTTAGGTAAATCTGTACATACGTAACGTAGGCCTACAGTCAATACTGGAATTGATAAAAACAAGTATTAATATAGTGATTGTCTCCTCAATTTAATGTCACAGACAAGCTCATGTATAGAATATTTAGTTGAATGTGGATTGCATTGTGTTTGCAATGAAGCAAATTAATTTCTATTTTGATTCATGGATACGCCTGTGTGGGCTTTACTAGCTGTACTGCTAATCGTGCAGAACGACTTGGTTCGACCCCAGGTGTGTTTTCCAATCGTTGTTTTGTTAATTCGAGCAGTTGGTTCACAATACTTAAGCTTTTGAGTACGACAGGGATCCAGAGTCGCCGGAACCCAAATCTAGAAAGTCGCTTCGATCGCTTTTGACACGCTTTTGTGTGCAACTGTACCGGGTCGGGATCCCTTGCACGCTTTTGTGTTTTTCGCCCTCGACAATAGATCTCGCCCAGAAAATACTGTGATTAGCGTTTCAGTGGACAAAGAACCAGACATAAGACTCTGCGATATCGAGTTTTCGCCAACACATCTTCCATCCCTCGAATAAAGTGCTGAAGACTGCCCAGTGCTGTCCACTGTCCCTGGAGACCTTTGTTGGTTTATTTGTGTGAACAGTCAGTATAAACTCTCTCACCAACTGGCGCATATGGCTTTGTTTTCAATGGAATAGATCTTTGGGGATTAAAATTGGATTTAAACTGTATGTTGGCAATCCGGTGTTTTGATAAACCTACAGAATGTACCGTTTTAAATCAACACGGAGTTTTGAAAAGCAAACATTGCGAAATAACACCTCAGCCGGTCTAGCTCGTTTTACTGAACAAACTTTGCTTAACCTGCGAATTTCACGTCATTAAAACGTCATAAACACAGCGTCGTTTACCCGACCTCCAGACGAATTTCGGTTACTGAGAAATGATCGTCACACACATTCAAACAAGCGGCGAAATTGGCCGTTTGTGCGCTGCGGGTTATTATATCGAAGTAGAGTTCAAGTCCAATTGAAGAAAATTATTCTCGCTTGTATCTCCTGGAAAAACTAGCTACTTTCGCTATTTCCGCCTTGTTTGTTATTTCTGTGATCCTTGTTAAGATCGCGACGTTTAAGTGTGCTCGTTACAACTTCTACCTTCTCTTAGAAACGGTTAAGTGGTTATGGCTTCATGCAGAATTGTGTGACTACAACGATGTGCACGTGTTAAGCAGAAAGAAATAATCGATTTGTATTAAGCAATGTGTGTTAGATTTTCGTGTCTCAATTTAGGGTTTTTGCCCAACGCATCATACTTTGTACAATTCACTGGAAGTGGCGCAAACAACTTCATCAAATTAATTTAACCTTCATTTAGCCCCTTGCTTCGTTCAATAAATTTTGATCGAGAAAGATTTTTTCAGGATGGCCGCAATTCTTTTCCGCATGTGTCACTGTTTATTCACACACACAAGAAGTCATAAATTCAGGGTGACGTTGTTGTAACGTGATCAATTTTTACGCGTAATTTTGCGTCAAATTCACCCAACCCTCTCGGCTGACTCATATACTATTAAATAACCATGTATGATAGCCTATAATAAAGTATGACGCTGTTTCCCAAATTTAAAGGTAATGATTGAATAATGATTCCTATGCCTTATACAAATTATTTTACACATAACTGGTTTTATTCGCTGCTCAACAAACATCTCAGCAGAACGAAGCGGCCATTAGGGTAATCCCTTAACTATCAATATGAACTGAGACTCAAACCAATTTCATTCCATTTTCATAAGCTTCATTCAAAATACAATGAAGCAAAATACTTTCCTTTGGTATTTTGTTATAGAAATTCAGTTTTTATAAAACTTATTGTAGTTTTATCAATTTTAAATCGTACAATAACACTGTTAAACGATGAATTGTTGTGGGTTTCGTTCGGAGGGCATTTTAACCTTTGTTTTCCTCGGAGGAAACGACTTCCAGAGCGTTTGGAATTTACTATGGGCGCTAATGATTTTGAATAGGACCACGTTGGGCGTATCTAAGTGATATGAAAGTGGTGACAGGAAACAGCTTTCAGATTTTACTGTGGTCGTTTCGCACCACTTACTGCTTGGAAGCCTCGTATTTATCTCGTTGTGCGTAACAGACCGTATTGCCACAATGTTGGTCAACCAGCTACCTTACTGTGGTTAGGGTTGGGCTTACCAGGCAACAAAGAACATTTCTAAATGACTGGATACATAAAAAGAACATTTCTCTTTCGAAACTGAAACATAGAAGACGTATAAAATGAAAGGGCTTATTAAGTATTGTATGTTCCGCCCACACGTCATGCCCCTTTGTTGTTGGTAGGGACCAACACGAGCAACAATAGCCCAGGTATCACATTCTGCACGATTCGATACAGAAACAATGGATGACTGTATATGTTATCACTTATCAATCCGGCGGTGAATTAAAATGCTCGGCAATTCTCAGGACACAGCAGGGCACACACTTATCCCACGCATAGTCAGACTGGGCGTCTGGTTAAATCGCCCCCTGTCAATATCAATTTTTGAACGATAAAATAAACCCCGATTTAAGATATCATTATAACTGGTATATTGTTTAATAAAAACCCATCTACCAAAGCACCTGTAAGCTACATTATTAAACATTTAATGAGGTGGTCCATGTTTAATAAAAGTGTGCTCCGAATTCACCCTATATTTTTAAAGGATAAATTTTGATAATAGTTCTTCCATCTAATTTATTTGTGCAAGATTCATCTTGACCACTTCATTTAACGGCCCAAACGGAATAGCTGTTTTGTCACATTGTGAAATATTTCGCGTTCGTACTTCCGCACCGTGAATGACGGCTGTTTATTTTTCACGTTAATCTGGTAAGACAGACTATATTGTTTTGACAGCCGTCGGGCCTTTTTCATAACCCAAGTCGTTTTGTAGGCTGAGAGTACTTGCATAGGCAGCTAAAGCCCAGTCTCGCCAACCAGGCCGTCTTAACACGATTAACTAAAACAATCTGTTTTGGCTCTTTGCCTTCATAACAACTTGCCGTGGATTGTACGATGTTAAGTAATCCAATTTGATGCGTTTACCAAAATACGATTTTCTGTGGACAGCTTTTGTTTGTGAGTAATTGGCCTCTACTTCTTGGCCTCCGATCCATTGGCAAGTTGCTTTGAACGGTCTGCGGTTTGCCTCACTAATGGCGCTGCAGGTTCCATGGCTACGGAGAGATTAACTAATGACGTCTTCCAAATTCCGAACTTCGCACTGGCCTTCGCCATCCGTCGCATTGGTGCCTCGTGAGGATCGAAAAACTCGATTGGGCCATTTTGTCAAAACATAAAGTTGTTGTATAAGTTTAGTTTTTTTAGTTTATTTCTCGAACGTAATTGAACATATGCAAATTTAATGACACACACACTGACTACAAATTAGTTATTTGGTATCATAACTTTTTTAAATTACACTGAAACTAATATCCAAACCATAGGCAATTCCCCCTACCGCAAATTGGTTGGAATTTTCTCATTTTTCGTTTACCCGAAGAACGTAAATTGTTTATTAAAACTGAGCAAACGACTCAAGTGAGCAAATAAGTTGGTGCAAGCCCCCGCGGGCGCCCAATATGCTGCTTCATAAATTTCTCACTTACCGACCCTTTCATGTGGGCTGGGCGCGTGCGGATATTGAAACTGTGCAGAACCCGTCTTCTGAGATTTCAACACCCAAAGTCGGTCAAAGTCGGTCTACGCCCCCGTTATTCGGAGTATTTAAAACGGCTCTGTTTTACGCAACGTGTAACAGACACCGTTTCGTTTGAAGTACCTTGAAATCTATATTAAGTTGTCTGAGGTAGTTTTAAGTCGCCAAACATAGCAAGGCGTGTGTTGATGTTGCAATAACACTCAAGTACCGTCTTTCCGAACGCGTGTCATTTGTTCTGGTCGTCGTCACATACAAAATAATGTGGCGAGTTACCTTAAAAAGAAAGCGTTTCCATAGGAAAGTTACAACGGAACTCACAACATATCGACATCGGCGTAATAACCCGGTGGAGATCTTGATGGTTTATCAGCAATTCGTTGTTTTCCTAGTGTAAACCTTCGTTATCTGTTTCACCGAGCAATAATCAAGCAACGAAGATTTGATTATCTACTGCATATACCTCGTACGTCTTGGTCCCGCGATAAAACAGAGGGATCGCAAACATAACAGGCCGTGATCTGGACAAGCCAGCACCGTAAAATCAGCTTGTTATAACTGTCCACAAACTATCGCCATAATTTCCTATCGGATAACAA
>CH002030.1:64673-123567 GCA_000149265.1 Ciona savignyi
TTATCTGGTCATCTCGCTTCCTTCGAAAACCGCCTATGTTCGGTGAAAGCTGCCATTAAATTACATCATCATTTTACTCAAATAAGAAAAAAACTACAGAAAAAATCTCTATAAACATGTCTATTAAACCACACTAAATACTTATCTTATATTTTAATTGTCTTATTTTCTGATTTTCAGGTTAAACTTTTTAATAGTCTATAAAATCGATTTGGCGCATTGCTCCAAAATAATTGAACTTAAATTAAGTTTTAGGTTAACCATTCCCAACCATCTGTAACGCGAATCATCAAGGTGTCGTATAAGGTCTGGTAAATGATCAGTCAGTCAATTACCAGCATTGATTGTGTTCTCCGTGGACGTGGGTTATGTTGGTTACGACTTGTATTAAAATTTCATTGAATCGATTTGGACATTATATAGTTTTATTAACATGTTGGTTACGGTATAAATTTTGAATTCCAGTGTGCTACACGCAATCTGAGGCCGAAACCCTTAGTTACATTTGTCTTATTGCCTGGAACTGTATTTGAATAAACATGCTATTAGTGTGGTTCAGATTGAGACAACTTGAAATGGAACTTAATTACTTGCGATCGATAATACGTGTGACGACTTATTTATATATTGTGCCTATAACATTATGTTGCATTTAAAAGTAAACTTTTATATTTCACAGGCATCATCACGACGAAAAAACGAAAACTTGATCGTGAAAAATTGACGTTTCAAGACACCACGTTTGAGGTATGCATAAAACATACAACCCTGTGTAATATTGTTTGCTCTCTGTTTTCCAGATATCAAGTACGACATATATAATGTGTTGATACATATATCCTATCGCTAAGCTAAGAGTCCCATCGCCAAATTCCGCCTATCTCGATCATTAAATACAATTTTCTTCAATTTCGAGATAAACTTCCCTTCGCGCTTCGCGAAAATTGACTTTCAAAATTTAACCACGTCGCTTCGGTAATTACCATCAGGTGCACGGTATGAACATAATAGCGCTTTGATTTTAAAACCAGATATTTGACTATTACTTTGACACATCCCTGTGTTTATATGTTGCATGTTTTCCGTTGATCCCACTGTAATGAACAGTCTATAGATTTCAATATAAGTACTGGGTACTGTGGGTCAACCTTACGATTAAGTATTTCGTTTTTGATCCCTTAAAATATGCACCCTTGCTAGTTGAGTAAAATCCGTGCTATTAAGCCACGTGAATTAAGAGTTATTTTAAAATTGCAATGGTACTTATTTTCATTACTTGTTGGAGGTATGACAAAAAAACTGTGTGTGACATCCCCTGAGAAGGTTTTTGAAAATGTCTAATAAATATTCGGTGATTTTAAATGGGTTCTCCTGAGATTCATGTGGTCGGGATAGTTTGTATTGTGGCAATAATAAAACGCAGATGATTTTAAGCATTTTGCTTTATAAGTGCTTTTGCTTAAACTTAGCTGTGGGAGGAATTTTGAAACACCATGTATGTGACTATTTGCGCAGACGAGCGTCTGTCCAGGTCACAGGATGCATACTGTGAGATCCGTTTCGTGCTTTTTATTTCTTAGAATACATGCCGAGTTGCTCGGTCCCACCGCGGCGTTGAAAATAAGCCATAATCCGCCGAGGTCCGTAGCTTATTGTGCTCAAAAGTCACTGAAAATCGCTTGCGGTCAGGCACAACCCCAGAATTGAGCCTTGCTTTTATTAGCAAGTCGTGACTATTGGCTTTAAGCCTGGAAGGAATTTTATCCAAGTCCCGTGAGCCGAGTCTATCAAAATAAGGCTGTGCTTGTATTTTGCTTACATAGTGCTGCTTGGCACGATCGATTACAATGGCTGTGTTTTCACGCCGAATACTTTTGCTTATATTCCGATTCAATGCGATGTATTAGAAATAAATAAACATCACTTGGGTAACTGGTTATTTATAAATACTTGTATCGAATTGTCATAATACAACTACCTTTGTCAAGCTTTTATACTCACCATTAGACTGTCCTGTCACAATTTTTTTATTATCGTGCTGTGTATGTTGTTTCGGATTTTTGTTTATGTTAAATAGTCCAATTTTTAATTTATTAATTATCCATACTGACTATTCTTAACACGTTGCTTAATTGTTAGAGCTGTAAACATAAGTTATTAGCCTAATTTGTTTGCTCTTTTCATTGTTGTCGGTGTTCGCGCTATTCTAAAGTAATTCTATAACCAATATTTTTGCTTTCAGTACAGTAAGCCGCAAATTACTGTCTTATTTTAAACGTAGTTGCCAATTTCATCATGTTTGTTGGCGTAGCTTCAGTTTTAAATTCTCAGTTTCTTTGTGTGTAGCATTAGCTTTGTGTTGTAACTGTAAACAGCAGTTAAGTGAGTTGGTTTCGCCGGTAAAGTGTAAACACGTTTACGCGTGGCTGTCCCGAACCAGTTACTGGAACTCTCGTGATCTGAAGTACACTCTACAGTGTACACGTTTCACGCTTCGTTTACTTCTCAACCAAAGTTCTTTTGTCAACACGCTTAATAAATGTCGAATCGAATTTGCTTGTCTGGTTCAAGTGTAATCAATCTTAACCTTAGATTTGTATGAGATGCACCTTGATATGCATTCACTCGGCAACTACTACGAGATTAAGCGTGATCAACTTCCCTGCCCGTCACGAGCTTAACCAACCCAATGAGATCTTCCCCACATTACTACAATTCAATACATCCACAACTAATTACTTTGGTTTGGATTTGTTTAAAAAAACTCGCGTTTACACCACAAACATATATATCTCAATCCATATTTCCTGTGCATTATTCAAATGTCTGTAACCCCCTAATGGACTACCACCCAGGCCGAAACTATTTTTATGTACCCCCTTCACGCACTGTCACGTCATAATACAACCCCAGGTAATAGTAACAAACGTCTAATGGACCTTTTGTTAGCCTGTCCTAATCTTTGCGACATATCAGCCTCCGAAAGCTAAAGTACAAGACTATATTGTCGATACCACCCATATAGTCACTTACAAATCCACCGTTACCCCCAAACATTTATCACAACCAGCGTTTCCTATAGTTAAACCGATATTAAGTGTAAATGGCGACAAGGCCCATTTAGCAGCTTATACTTGTCTCCTATAAGCCTGAAACAACTGACTATGGGATTAGTTTCTCTTCAGGCCCAGTACACATCGCGTGCTGAGTTCTATAAAGTTTATTCAACTTTAATCCCAATACTTTATCACAAAACCCGAGTTTTATAAATGTTATTGCTGAGTACATATGCAGTAATCTGTCAGCATTATATTTGTGCGGTACTTTAGCAAACTCATGCTAATCTTGTTTGTGTAGCGGAGAGGTAAACGATAACTTATAGTTCCACCCTGGCAAGCATTTTCCGAGCCCATAGCTTTAAACCCCCCTTTAGGGCTTTATTTGCGAATCGCATTATTTTAATTATAGTGTGACATTCGTAATCTGATAGGTTCAGGGCTTAAAAGTCTCAATACCAGAATAATTGTTAGTTTTATTTTTATTTTTTGTCTATTATACAATCTATGGATGTCAAGACCACAAAAATGCCTTAAAGAAATAGAAATATGTAAGACTATGACCGCAAACACACAAACGCAGGCATGGGCAACATACGACACGGGAAGTGATTTTGACTAGCCCGCAGACTGTATCTAACCATACCCTGTAATTAAGATATAGAATACTTTTCATGTAATCATCCGGTCCACCAAGAACTTCATTTTCCCACATCTGGCCCGCCGACTAGAGAAGTTGCCCAACCCTGCACAAACGCGTATTATTTCCACTGTTGAACACTTCTACCACATAGTTAATTAAACTTGTGGCTTGTTCGCAATTCAAAGACGAAGCATATGTTAATTATATGCGGCATTAATTCTGAATACATTTCATTTCTATTCGAATCATTATATTTCTTTGTATTCAATGCCCAATACGCGTATGTCTATGACGCTCTATTCTATTGTGGTCTACAAATTCAATTAAAGTTAAATGAAAAATAACAACGCACACAAAGGAAACTCATTTTACGCCAAATCAACATTGAATATATATGCAACTCAAATGACATAGGGATTTCATGTTTGTGAACTATGTAGTTTTGCGTGTTGTTTTGGGCAATTTACTACGCTAAGTTGTGTCTTAATGAAAGTGTTTTTGTTGTAATCTTATTTTGGTGATTTTTACCTCATTACATTTACCTGCTGCGTATTAGGCAAACGAGGCGCATTGTAATATGCTCATGCGCTGTGCAACCTCTATTTTTTTTTATTCAGTCGCGCCGATCCTTTTCAGATCCGTTCCAGATTACTGTGTTGTATTTTGCGGTACAAAATCGTGCAATGTAAGGAATTTGCGTGAACTTGAGCTCTGGCGAAGAGTGATATGCCTTTTAGGATTTTAATTAAGCTTTCTCCAATCCTTTAGAGTTCAACCCAGCGTTGCATATGCCAGCAACGCTCTGTCGAACTCGTGTCAGATTTACGCATCACGATGTTATACACCTTACCGAAATAATGCTGGCATTACGTCAACAGATGTTTTCGGACCATCTGGCTTCTATATATGTTTTCGCCGTTTTCTTATCGCTTTAAGCAAATTTAATACCGCATTACGTCGGCACTACACAAAAATGCATGGATCTCAAATCGTTCGCTCCATGATGAAACAGACTGTAACTAAGTTACCAACCCATAGCTGAATAAAATTTACTTAGACACTCCCATATACGCTTCTTTTGAAGTCAATTTGCTTCAATATCGTCGCCAGAAATCTACACAGTTAGGTAAAACCCCGGAAATCCATGTCGCATGCGTATAATACGTGCTCCAGATCAATCTGAGTGATAATAACACCAACGCCCTAGTTTTTCAAAGGGTCATCATGTTTGACTTTGTTTTGCTACCATAGTAGATGTGTTTGCTGGTCAACAAAACCCTTGTCCATCGTAAAACCGCGTAAACTATTTCATGTTTGCTGAACCCGATTACTGGCAAGGCGCGACACTAATGCATCTTCCGTTATTAGGACGTTTGTAATCCGATATAGTTCAACTTTGACAAGTCGCTTCCATCTTGCTAAACCCTCGCTCAATTTGTCTTTTGGATTAGCTTTCATTCTGAATGCATTTGTGGCATTACGCTTTGTAATGATCATTAACATAACTAAAGGTGGTCAAAACATCGGTAGAAAAACACCGAGGCGAATTTTTATTTTTGTACATCTGTAATAGTCGTGGGTGGGCTATACAAAGTTATGTATGAAATCGAGTTCGCCATTTTGTAATTATTTTTTCCAAAATCATTAAAATTCAATTTTCCAAATATAAATAATTCATTATAATTTAAATTGTTATGTGATTCTTCTGTATTAAGGTTGTAATGACAATTATAACCAAAACAAATAATTTTAGGTCGTAATTTCGGACGGAGGTACTCCCCCTCTTACGTCATTAGCGAAGGTAGTAGTGGAACTCACAGACGAAAACGACAATTCGCCAAAGTTTCTACCCAACATTGAGTATACGCTCAATATTCCTGCGAGGAACCGGACTAGAAACCCGACTGAAGTGTAAGTTTGATGTTAAAGTAACTGGTACAAGTTGTACTTTTTGTCCTGAACAATTTTTTTATTTACGAAAATGCCTGTATACTTATATTCAATATAGACAGCAATATAAACAGAAACCTGTCAGCATTACAATTTTTATTTAACAGTAAACATTTTTTTGAAACATTATCCATGTTTAAACCATATTAACTTATACAGAGCAGTAAACTTTAACACCACATTTCTACAGTGCGCGTGTGGTGGCCCATGATCGTGACACAGGTCGGAACTCCAACATTGACTATCGAATACACGGTAAAGGCCGATTCGAAATTAACCCCAAAACAGGAGTGATCACAACGGAACATGCATTTAAAGAAAATATGATCAGCGTCGTAAAGGTAAACATTTGATTGTATAAAAAGGTATTGTGGACACCCTCGTCGCAGAGACTGTAAGCTTCTTTTTTATTATCACCAAAAAGTCTTTTGTAATTTGAATTTTGGGTATCATCACGATATTACATACTTTATTGTTGCACATGACTTCTTGTATCTGTGAAATATCGTTTAAATTTTGTTTGTCCATATAATACTTATGTTATTTCATTTAGATAATTGCTATGGACAATGGAAACCCTCCAAGGCAGTCGAAAATTCAGCGACTTGAGATCCGATGGACCGCGCAGCCAATTTCATCAATCCTAGCTCCGAAGTTTGTCTCCAGCTCAATCGAAGATGTTCTCATATTTGAAAGTGTGGAGAAGAAATATCAGGGTTCGGCCGAACAGTCGAATTATGTTGCTTTGATCCAAGCAACCGACGAGGATTCAACCGACCTGCGGTATATGATCATGGGTAGGTCAATTCTGGTTCAAATTGGCTTAAACCGGTTTCCTATGTTACTTGGGTGCTTGCGAGATTGTAGTGGAGTACAACAATTTGTTTGATATTAAGCCAAACATGTTAATAATTGAACAGGACAATATTGCTGGGCGAGACTTGATTGACAATAAGTGCTGTTTATAGTTGTCAATTTTCAAATACATAACTGGCAAGTAACTTCTTAATCTCCCCACGGGTGATCGACATTGGTATCGCCGATTGCTTTAAGAGTAATTGCCACCGTTGTCTGTCGTGTCGAAGCTATTTTTAGTGAGTACTATATGACTTGTAATGGGTTCGAAAGTGTGTAGCGTTTGACTTAGCGACAGAACGGCGGCGTTTCGATTGCTCTTTCCTCTTTACGTAACTTCAAGTTCTTTTAACTGTCGGATTACTGATTAAGACGTTGACTTCCGTCAATTAAATCAAAATAAACTTGCTCGTATGACACTTTCCCAGTAGCTGTAGTCGAATTACGTTTTGCTGCATTCCATTGTAAAAAAATCCGGATTACATACACTGTAGACTCATTATTTGCTATTTATCGTCAAAACAGATCTGGTTTTGAGTAATGATCGAGTCTTCAATATCTCGCCTAATCGGTCATTACATGGCAAACCGATGCCTCATTTTCGTATCAAATTACTGGAAGAAGTTCGTTAGAACTGTAAGCCGGGAAGCTATAAAATCTATTTTTACTGTCAACTACCAAGTGTCACAATATTTGCGCAACCCCTTCCCGAAAGTGGCAGGTCACACTTTCCATCTCACGGCCAACTTGTTGTACATCAGACAACAGTTCACGGTTGACGGACTTCCCCTTGAAGTCTTGACAGTTAAAGTTAGATAAATTTACTTCCCATGAACCGTTAAACGGCCATTAGCTTATCGGCTGATTTTTCCCTGGAACATTTTCAAGCAAACCATTGTGTATTGCATGATGGATTCCTCTGTTCATACTGGGTATATTTGGCTCATTAACGACCTAAGCTTCGCATCATATTCATAAATACATCCAATCTATCCAGCGAACGCTGTCCTAGTTTTGAATTTTATACAACAAAGATCAGAATTACAAGAATAGTTCAACCAAATTACCACTCGTTACTTAATAACATACAACAACCGACATGTAATCATGGAAATGCGCAAGTTAATCTCACACATCTTATACTAAATCTTGTCGAATAGAAAAAAATCATGAACAAAGCGCACTTTTCGCTCAATTTCATCACTTTTCGCTCAATTTAAAATAACATCCGTTCATATTTCAGCTGGCAACGAGGACTTGATGTTTCATTTGAACAATGAAATCGGCTCGTTACTCGTAACCGGGTTTCCTGACGCTGAGACCAAGAGGAAATACAATCTTACTTTGCTGGTCACAGACGGATACAACAGTGATATTGCAAATGTAAGTTTAACTTTCTCTGCCTTTCTCAGTCAAAATTCTATGATTTTAGATCTGGTTGTTTTATTAGGAATACACTGGGAAATGTTGCTAATATTGTTTGCTTGGGTCTATTCCAAAAGGTGAAAAATCACTTTGAAGGAAGTTTGATAACTTGTCCCCACGATCCAATAGCTGAATCTGTTGTAATGTGCTGTGTGAAATGTATACTTTCCGGCTGTTTATTTATAGTTGATCCCATTAATCCACTGGGTTTAGGCGATGTCCACTATTGCTCAGGACCACAAACGATTAGCGGAAAGTTTTGATTCTCCAACATTTCGTCTGAAAGATCCTGTTTAGCGGGACCGATTTAAGCTTCACACAATTAAACGACAAACCCTTTATATATAATGCACCTTTGAATACAATACATTAAATAAATTTGTCAGCCGCAATTATACAACTAAATAAAACGGCCACATCTACAATAGCCTTATGTTCAAGGCTTGAAATGTGTTACTTATTCAGATTGTGATTCGAATTGGAGATTTAAACGACCATCGTCCCGAGTTCGAAGAGCCAGTTTACGAAGGGACGGTGTTGGAGAACACACCGGTTGGGACACGAGTCATGCAAGTCACTGCTGTTGATGGCGACATTGACCTGGACAGGAACGGCAACATGATATATCGAATATGGAGTAGTATTCACCCTTCAAGCCAGGACTTGTTCCGCATAACATCAGGTTAGTAATCCGTGCTGATCATTCGTGTCATATTTTCCAGCAAAAGTGTTACCCACCTCGCAGTACAACGTGAAATTTTCGAAGTGAATGAATTTGCCATGTATGATTTTTATAACACTTAATTTGAAGTTTTTTTGGAAACCGGTAGTGCAACCTTTTTGGATAAAAATTATGTTATTTTTCCTTGATTGTTCATTATTATTCCAGATGGTGTAATATACACACAAGGTAACTTGGATAGGGAGGTGCAAAAGGAACACATCTTCATCATAGAAGTGGACGACCAAGGATCACCTTCGTCGCTACAGGTTTGATTTATAAATTTACTCTTTATTTCGTGTCTTGTAAAACATCAATGTAAGATTACTACAGAGGATACCTTACTTTTCGACCGAAAATAATAAAATATTTTTTAAATTGCGCCACCAAGCCTGTCAGTTGCCAGAGGTTTGTCGTTCGACATTATATCACCCCGATTGTAGGTAAAATATTGTTTTGTAAGTCGCCCAAGTTGGGTTAAGATTGGGTTTGTGTTGCGGGTTAAATAAATATTAAATCTTTCAGAGCTACTGTCGCGTCGTCATTACCATTGGTGACGTGAACGAACATCCGCCACGCTTCACTGCTTCGAGGTACTCTGGTCACGTGACAGTGGGGGTAGCGGACGAATCAGTGGGTCCTGATGACATGGTATCGACCAGCATCGTGACTGTGCGTGCCAGCGATCAGGATATGGGGGAAAACGCACGGATCGTGTATTCAATCTTATCAGGTAAGTTCGAGCGTAAATGCAAGTAGGGCTAACGTGACTTGAAATCATTTAATTAGTTGTCAATACCGTAAACAAAAAAATCAGCTTCGAAAAACCACCCAGGGTCGTTTTGTTTTGAATTTACACAGTCGGTTGAACAGACCATAAGAAGCACAATTCCCCTTGGAACTGCCTTTTAAACACCTTTAGCTCTATTTAATTGGTCGTTTTACCGGCGTACGTAACATTGGTATAAGCATTGCCGTCTTGGGAGTTAACCCGATGCCTTTCTTGGGCTGATGGTGGTTCCAACAGCTGTTATAATGGTTTTCCGACCGGTTTTCTTTCAAATATTGTCCCAATTCCCATTTGAAACTAATCGGACATGTTTTTAATAAACCAAATTTTAAAATTCTGAATTACATTTCGTTTAGTGTGTACCACTCCTTACCCTCTCGGGTCGCGTATTAGTTAAAATGACGTAATTTTGACATCATCAAAGGCGGCTGTACAAGGGTCACTTGTACAAAGCAGAAGAGGCAATTAGCGCTTGTAACGGAAAACTGCGATTTTAGTCGTACGCTCAATAGGTCACTAATGTCCATTTATTACTCACCGAACTACAAACCGATGCCAGCACAGATGCTGCCATCAAATAGTGACCGCCCACGCACCGGAGACCAGGGAATTATAAGATCCCAAAGTCGTGGACGCAGTTCCAGCATGTGTTCCTTACAACACGATATATCCCTCCACATCCACTGTTTTATGATTTCCTGTTGTAAATTAACCACTGGATGTGATAAACGAAAGCAAAACATTCATGGTTGAACGGCGTGAAAGCTGTAACTAAATTAGCCTCACTATCGCTAACACCGGTAACATAATTATTTTCAAATTGTCATAGTAAATTTAAACACAATAAATAGAGCGAGTCGTATTTAAAGGTTAGGCCAATCACCCCTTTGTATATGTCGGTCTAGTTCCGGTATGTTTGTGGGCCTATTTTGAATCAAATAGTCAATCATAATTTGAGCTATATAAAGTGAACATGCATGACAGCGACATTATTGGACCCAAATATACCCCAAAGTTTGTAAATACATGATTAAGATTTTTTTGCAAGCTGTAATACGATTTAGAGAATATTTATTTTTGTCGACCATTAGCTTTTTATAGTTAAAAACTAAAATGGCGGATTCAAAATCGTGTCAATGCTGTCGTTCGATGGTTGGTTCTCTACATACAGCAACACGGCTTACAGGTTGGGGATTTTCCAATTAAATAAAAATTCTATGTGACATTAAACTTGTTTCACCTAAAGATTAAATATAATGGCGATGTGGTCGAGCCTTTAAGCTCGTTTTACGGTGGTTAAAATACTATCACCGAACCCCATTTAGCAAGCGTCGGTCGGTTTCGGGCCAACTGTAGTTGTTAAGATTTTTGAACCGACAAACCGGTCTAAAGTGTTTTGTGTTTCGTTTTGGGATTTGTTGGGTAAATCTGTCGGTTTTTGGCAGTGAAGTTGACAACGAAACCCTTTTGGTACTGAATGGGCATGATAGAAACGTGTTCAGTTTAAACCATTACAAGAGTTGTTTGTATTATGGCTATGTTTAATAAAGTAAACAACTTTGTTTTTACACATTAAAGTTCACAATTCGTCACAAGGCTATCAGTCTTGGTTGTTTTTTAATGGTGCTACATTCCGAAATATCTGAATATACATCAAAATAATTTTTAGCCTCGTACATTTAATGTAAGCTCAGATACGTACTTACAATGTTTTCTCCGATAAACAACCGTGTGCGTATAATGGCCTAAAAGAGAATTCTCTTTTACCATAGAATCCACGCATAACTTAGATATATAAATTCCGGTCCTCCGTTAAGTGTTCCGGCCCACTGCTTATCAAAACTGTATGGAACAAAAGGCAGATTATACAGCCACAGGAGCTGCTGGCGTGCACAACTGATTTGCCTTGTACCGAAGAACATTCCCAACAAAGTGCACCCTACATAGCCGTTTCAACAACGCATTATCTAAGCCCAATATTGATACGGAAGTCATATCCATGTATGATTGTATGGGGCCTATTCATTCAACGTTTAATAATTTCTCATTAATACATGCCAGTTTGCCATAAAACAAGCAGAGCATATATAATGGTACCGCGGACAATCCTTGAAATAAGATTTATTGTCGCCGTTTTTGTCCAAATATTGACTCAATATTGCTTTGTGCAGTTATGTTGTAATCGTTTAACATTCTATATACTTAACTGGTAATTCAGAATATGTGACCCCATTAGGTAAAGGGGGTTGCGATATGTATACAGACCTATTAAAATTGATTTATGAGAAGCATGTGGTTATTAAGCTGAAATATGCGCTCGCGGTAATGGTGTTTCTGACGAATTGTCTGTTGAAAATACTTAAAGAATATTTAAAGTCAAAAATCATTTATTTTATTAAACAAGGGTTGAATTAAAAGCCACCATGACGGTATGGCTAGTACTTATCCAAACCAATCTACGTAAAACGTTACATAAATATAGGCTGTATAAGCCTTTACTTACAGCCGTCGATTTTATTATACCATATAACTGAGGCCATTTTACAGCAGGGTTTTCGAATATTCCCTTTGTTAGTAGACACGTTTATAAAGACGAATCTTCTACATTTTTAAATTTATTTATCCAAACAATTGAATTGTAACAAAGTCAGTAAAAGCGGAAAATACAGCTGAAAACAAATTTTCTAACGAGTATAAAAATGAAACCAAAAGCGTCATTCTTTACCAATTGAAATCAGTTTTGTTTACATCAAAATCTGACACAACTCATTGGCTTAGTTTAAGATGACATCAACAACAACAGCTTAAATAACTGGATCCTGAAGCACATTCTAGCCGATTAAGTACTTTGCACCACAATATGTCATTCAAGTTCACGGGGGGTTTATTTACCTATAACCTGGCGTAATGCCCTTAGGAGCATACTGCTTATAGAGTCGTTGGTTATTCATGAATAAGCCGATGTATTCTGAGACATTTGAGAATAAAAGTCAATTCTGTAATAACCAGTGAAAGTAAGCACACTAAGAACTACTGTATATATATATATATACTACTTTTTTAGTGCCTGCATACCCAATTAAAAAATCTATCAGCAGTTATTTGTAGTTAAATGTTGATAGATATACCACTTCACCCAACTGACTGCTTTCTATACCATAGCACGTCAATAGTCGATTTGACGTAGTCCCATATTTTACAGATTTACGACTTATTATAAATCTATGTTTGGTTTATTTCGTGTCGTCTTACAATTTTAACGGCATCTGTGCAATTTAAAGCTTCTGTTACTGGAAAATATGTTTATTGGGCTGTGTCGTGCATCGTTAATAACGGTAGCGTTACATGTGTTCGCTGTTCAACCGATTTTATCTTATCATTTCGGGCAAACGTTTAACGCCCCTATTACGCATATAATGAGCTGTGCTATTGTGGGAAAATGTGAAAGTCATTTGTCTGGCGTTTACAGTCCAAAAGCGCGCGTGCGAACACCTTTCCTGCCCAAAACTACATCTTTTGTTAAAGCTAATGTCGATGTATATGCCTACGTCAATTTATTTAATATTCAAAGGAAGATCCTCCTTGGGAAAGTGAAATAGCGGAGCGGCATTATATTAACCATCAACTAGAGAGGCCTGAGTATACATAGATATGCTCCATGTTTATCCACGTCCTAATTGAAACGCCCGGGGCTTCTACTGACACTTAATTTTGAGCAATGACCAGTAATACCTCCCGTTGAAAACATTGATTAATAACTTTCAGACGTTAAAAGCTTTTTCAAATGGAATTATTCTCAACTGCTGGGTAAGGTATGCAATTATAGCACAAATGCCTTTTAAGTTCCAACAACTCATTTAGAAAAGTAAATGCGACGCAAAATTATTTTAAAAATCATCGCCCTTTTATTATGGATCCTTTTAAACCACTCCGAGATGATATAGCTTTGCAACATTTGCAACATATTAGGCGCTAATTTTACAAAATCGCTTTCTTTACAATTCCTTTCTTTTTTATGCAATTTTTTTAACGCCGTTCGGGCTAATTCTCGACAATTTTGCTGGCAAAGTGGAAAGTGGTTCAGGGTCAGTGAAAGGCCAAGTCCTTTATTGAGCAGCTGTATGTACTGTCCCCTGCACACAAGTGCTGGTCATTTATTCGCCGCTGTATTGTACACCATGTTTACTTTATTTGTTCAATCCCCGTATTACTGCTTTATTATACGAGAAACATAGCTTTATGAGATATTTGCTTTGTTGCCGGCACCAGCGCCTTTTTAAATAGCCTCCCACCCCCGGTGACGATATTTTGTTCTGGCTGGCCATGTGCCAATAAATATACAGGCACTGGCGTAGAACCAGCTGCGTATAGCTCACGACACTTGGCTTTTGCTGAGATATGAATGGAATGTCCACGTGGTATGGTACCCCGTTGAATAATTCACGCGTCAATAGCACCCTGCAATGTCGCAACAAACCGGCTTTCAATTCCGGCCACACCAAAAACAATGCCTGTGCCCAACAGAAGCATTTAGCCCACAGGCCGTTTAACCTAAGAATGTGAAATTAAACTTATTTATCCAATATTTGTGTTTATTATCCTACAAGGCGAATTTAACGATCACTTTACGAATTTAAAATTTCCGGGAATGTTTCTGATGTGTTCTATATTTTATGATCACAATTTGTCGAAAAATACAGTAATTTAAATATCTTTCTATATATAGATCACAATTGAGTTATATTTTATAGGCAATGATGACGGACGGTGGCGTATAAACTCCGCGACTGGTGAGGTGTTTAGCGCAAGACGGTTGACGGCAGACTCAAGTCAACCTGCATTACTTACGGTCCAAGCAAGTGACAGCGCGCGTTCGCCGTTGCACGACACGGCAGAGGTAGCGATTACAGTGCAGCAAGACTATGCTTCTCCGCCGAAATTTGAAATCGAGCATACTACTGTGAAACTCGCCGAAAACTTGGCAATAGGGAGGTGGGTAACGTGAATATCTCTTTTACGACCAACGCATATAACCACTTTAAATCTGCCCATGTGAACGGCAAGATATACATTCCTAGAATATGTAACGCATACCTTGATATTTGCACAAAATGATCGTTTTACATTTGAATGTACATACAAATTGTGCGAATTAAGTTTTAAATTTATCAATATAGTTTAAAATATTGGTAGATTTAAAATAACTGTAGTTTTTTTTAACGAGGTACTGCTGGGAAAATCATTTCTTAGTCTTTGATGTTATTTAAAAACAAAATACTTTGTTTCTATATTATTCAAAATTTAAAGCATTGAGTGGTTTTGGTAGCAGCTAAAGGACATCCTTAACCAATTAATTGTATTTTTTAAGAAGCAACAAAGGAATTAACCCAATTGCTTCCCAGCTATGTGGCCACTGCCAAAGCAAGTGCTCCCTCTGGTGTATCGTATGACATTTCTATTGTCGATGATGATGAAGGTACATTTTCGATCAATCCTCATTCTGGTGTCGTCTCATTGGCCGGTGCACTCGACCGTGAAGCTACATCATCATACACGCTCATTGTGACATCAGTAAGCACTGAGGGGACATCAGCATCTGCGTCGATCACAGTTGATGTTCAGGATGTTAATGATAACAGGTGATGTAGAATGGATGGGAAACCTGGGGGAGTTAAAATATGGGTATTGTATGGAATACCACATGTCCACTGTCTAGTGGCATCTATTTCTATATCAATGTATTCAGCATAGTAAATAGATTTTCATTTTTGGTTCTTCTAAACTTATTAATCCACTAGGTTAAAGCAACCACTGTTCAGTGTTTTGTTTATGCAGGAAAACAAAAAATACTAAGCTTTATTGATATGTCTTTTTCAGTAATTAGATGCAACTATCGCTAATTTGTTAATATTAACCTATAGAGTGGGTGTTAGAGGCAATTAAGATAACTTTTTGAATTTGTTTCTATCTTCAGACCTGAATTTGAGCAACTCGGTTACACTGGCTCGGTGTCCGAATCCTCTGGATCAAGTCCATCCTCATCAGTGGTTGGGATGACCGGACCCCTTATAGTCCGAGCATCGGATGGGGATAGCAGGGATAACGGGAGGATAAGATACTTGATCGCTGGCATTTCCGATGAGATCAACTCCCGTTTCAGTGTTGACCAATACACGGGAGCTATAAGGACTAAAGCTGGAATGAATTTGTTTGATTACGAACTTGTGCAGCACTATTCATTTGAGGTAAGTATTTAAACGTGTGTATGGAAACATTAATTAGCAGTTTAAAGAATTTTTTGAACCTTTTAATTTTTTTTATTTTCAAAGCAATATCATAGGGTTAGCTTACTTTGTTTCTTTACATAATTACCCTGAGAAAACTGCTCACAATACACATTTCTCTTTAAAGGTTCAAGCTAGTGATATTGGAAACCCTGCTTTAAGTTCAAGCCAAAATGCTCAAGTAATCATCAACATCCTTCAAACTGATGAGGCTCCACCAAAATTCTCGAAACCGCATTATAATTCCATCCTATACACTCCAACTGGGAACGGTGCCATAGTTTCTCAAGAAGTTTCCGCCCATTATACTGACTCCTCCGTCCAGCACAATATAACATACTCGATAACCGGCGGAAATATCGGGTCTGCTTTTTCAATCAACCCAGAAACAGGTGTTGTGACAGTGAACAGTGCAACATTGCTTCAGAATGAATACGCGCTGCGTCTGCAAGCATCCGAAGGCAAGCGAAAATCAGTATCAGCACTCACTGTAAGTTTAAGGAGTCTGGAAAGTGAGCTACATTTCTCGAGGCAACGATATGAAGCAGAAGTAATGGAAAGCTCAACAGAGGTAACGTTGCAATAATAATCCAAGCTTAACTCCATTATTGACACCATTATTGACACCATTTTTTCCAGCATTATTTTTACTTTAATTTTAAATTTGTATGTTTTAATTTCCATATTTTGACATATTTTAGTCACAATTTTTTACTTTGGTTTATTTCAAGTCTGGATTTATCTGGATCTGGATTTATGACCTATTCATGTAGTTGAGCTTGTAGAAATAAATAACAAATTGACTGATCTTCATTTCAATATGTTAACCCATATTATTAAATATCCGCAGATTGCTCCAGTAGTAGTGGTAAGTGTAGTGGGTATGGTGTTGGAAGACAACATTCGATTCAACATATTGAACCCAACCCCTCATTTCATCATCGGAGTGACATCTGGTATCATTGAAACTACTGGGGTGGCTGTGGATAGAGAAGCGACCCCATCATATGAGGTACAGTGTTTTAGCAAAACATAAAACCAGAATAATTAATTTTTAATCTTTGAAATGGAATAAGCAAAGCGTTTCTTATTTGGATGAAAATTATTACTTATGGCTATATATTTTTTCATACACAAAATGCTAAATGTTTGTTATCGTTGTCGTTTTAAACAATGATTAATTTTGTAAACAGTTAGTTTAGGTTATGTTTTGTCTCCATGATGAAAACATTAAGCAGGACCTTTAATAAAAAATCGGGAAAAAAACTGGGAAAACGACAGTCATAAAACACGCCCAAAAACTAAAATAAATAAATATGGAAAAATAAATGTTTATAAAAATTTATAACACTAAGCCTCAAAGAAAAGTGTGCGGTAAAGCGATTCATGCAATAGGGCAGTCGGCGTTTGTGAGATAAATGTTTTTATGTTGACTCATGTAATCTTCTCTTGTTAGATCCTAGTTGAAGCGATTGATGTCAATATTCAACAAAGTGGATCCAAGACTCCGAGGCGTGGAAGATGCATTGTCCATGTCACAATCAACGATTGTAATGACAACGATCCGCAATTCGTAGGCATCCCATATTACGCTTCGGTACAAATTGATGCTCCACCTCAGACAGCTGTCAAACAGGTCAGAAAAATGTTCACAGATGTTAAAATGCATGTATAATATTATACATCATATTTATACACACGGTGTATTAATGAACACATTATGCTATCTGCCATTAGAGCTTTTACATAGAGGTGGATAGAATCGCAGGCAAAAAAAATTTAAATCACTTCAATTTTGAGATAATGGAGACTTTCTTATTTTTTGATTGTTTTTTTTTAATATTTTGTATGTTTATTTTTAAGGCATCTGCCTTATTCGGACATTAGTGGTTTTATTATGTCATGTTTTATCATAGATTCGAGCTGTTGACTTGGATATTGGTTTAAATGGAGAAGTTCGATACAGTTTAAGTGGAAGATATTCGGAACTATTCTCTGTGCACCCCACCTCTGGTAATGTTACTGTTAAACGCACACCCGCTGATGTATTAGGATCCAACAATGTGAATTTCAACATTTCTGTCACTGCAACTGACATGGGTAAGTGTGAATATCCAGCATTTAATGATCCATCCATGAAAAAAAATTCTCTCCAAGCAGGCAGAGCCGATGGATTATTTATTGTCGAGCCTCTTATACAATATATCATGTTCGCTTTTAGGCAACAACACTTTATTTTTTATCTGCTAAGCACCTTATTCTACAATAATTGAACTTTATTTTTTATATCTATTTATATTGAATTTTACTTTCAGAAATACATTTATACATCAGCAAATTGTTAAAATAATTTCCTTGACAGGCACCCCTAGTAGAATTGGAAAATCGCTTCTTCATCTTTCATTGGTCAATCGAGCAACGCCAGTTTTCACCCAGTCGTTTTATGATGCAATAATGGTGCCAGAAGATGCAAAAGCGCACACCGTCATAACTTCGAGTGTACAAGCAGCAAGCCCCGATAGTTCTGATGTGTATTACACTATCGAAGGTGGAGACTCACTACAGCAGTTCGACATTGATTTTGTTGGAGGTAGGTGGAGTGCTTTTGAGTAAAATCTGTATATCTCTTTTAATGCAAAAACTCAAATTTATTTGTTAGAAGCAGCAACTATAACTTAGGTATCAAATTGTCTCATAATAAAAAGTGCAGTTATGTTCAGCTCATCGTAAAATCTGAATTGTATAAACAATGAAGGTAGCCTGAAGGTTCTGCTCTACAATAAAAAATATGATGCTAATGTGTTCATTTTGGTTTTAGTTTAAAAAAAGACAGAGTTTTTTGGTGAAAATTAATATCTGACTTTGTTATCCATGAATGTAAATGTTTTTTTTGCAAACACATTTTTTCAACTTCTGAGGAAAATTTAGTTTCATTTATTCAGAAATATCACTTTATTTTTTTAATTTTATTTGTATCATTTACTATTCTCTTCGGCAGGAACCATTACCACTTTGGGTAACTTGGACTTTGAGCAGAGGACAAACTATCGTTTACAAGTCCGTGCGCGTGATGCAGCCTCCAGGGCTTACTCCGATGTTCAAGTCCTCATCCAAGTGGTTGATATCAATGATAATGACCCGATTTTCATCCAAACTTCATACACGAAGTCGTTACCGGAGAACACTCGAGTGGGCACAGAAGTTGTAAAGGTTGGAAGATTTTTATGATATTTTGTGCATATTTGCATCTGCAGCTAACAATGACAATAGATTTCATATCATATTAACCTGCTTTGAAAAGACAAACTCACTTTAGAGTTAATTTAAGTTCTATATATCTTCATACACATAGGTTTTGTATATTAAAAACTATTTTGTTATAAAATCAAGGTGGAATGTTCATTTGTTCTGTTATACATTATTAGCATGATGTGAAACTATTGAAATCTTAAATTTTTTATGAATGGCTTAAAAATTTAGGGCCCAAAATGCGGATTTTACAATTTTTACAAAGTTCCTTCCCCACCAGGTACATGCTGTTGACTTAGACTCTGGGTCATTTGGCGCTATATCCTACTCCATCATACAATCCCCAACCTCTGACGGTGGCCAATTCCTAATTGATTTTGATACCGGTGTCATTTGGACGGCTAGCAACTTGGATGCGGAAACTCAACAAATAATGGAGTTTGTTGTCCGGGCGACAGATGGGGGTTCCCCAGCAAAATATAGTGATGTCACAGTCACATTGTCGGTTGAAGACGTTAATGATAATCCTCCGGAATTTGAGAAGGTAAAACTAGTTTACTTCTTAGCAACCTTTGATAATTCAATATAAACTAAGCATTAATGTTGATTTTCTCATTGATGTCAACAAAAATTTAATTCAATTTCAAAATAAATGTGCACAACGTTTTGTTTCTTAAAATCAATATGTATTTTTACACTTTTTTCTATCTTTAGGTGAACTACGAGTTTTACATAAGTGCTGAAGCCAGTTACCAAAGTTTCATCGGGAAAGTGACTGCTATTGATCCAGATTCCTCAGAAACAAATCTCGTTTATTCAATTCGACAATTAGAAAATGCTGTCATGGAAATCAACCCCCAATCAGGTATTTGAATGGATGTTGATAATCCTTATAATGGTGCGATTATTTGCACCAATTTTAAGTTTGGATAAAATGATTCTATTGCCTGATGAATCACTTAATGAAAATAGTCGACTAGCTTAGTAGTTAGGGGGCACATTTTAGTTAACGGTGGCAGGATTGAAAAGGGTGTTTAGCTAGTCAGCTGTGTCCTTGGTCAAGGCACCTAATGGACATTGTCTGAACTTAGTAGATTATTACTAAAACTGACAAAACTTAATCAATTACAATGCACTGTATAGCACCTGCAACCCTAGACTTGTTTTCCTTCCTTGCATGTTACCATTCTACTTCCTAGTCTCCAGTAAAGTCGGGTATTCCAGGACTTTCACACTCAATCCACATAGATACAATCAATGTACTTCTCATTATTAATCCAACCAACTTCTTTGAAATTCACATAATTTTCAATTCAATAAAAATTTCAGGTATAATTTCCTTGAACCATAATAACATTGGGAACAATGTGAAGCGAATTTATGGCAACATCTCGGCAACTGACGGGTTGTACACGACGAGCGCAGATGTGGTGGTGCATGTAAGCTATGACGACACGTCTCCAACTCCCCTCATATTCCACCAACCGACCTTCAACTTCAGCATCGAGGAAAATCAACCAACTGGAACAAGTGTTGGATTTGTAAGTTTATTTACACACAGTTATTCAAAATAACACACTTTCAAGTTTTAACCGAAATACACAATTAAACTAACATTGTAATATGTGGAGTAAAATTCATCACACCAAATGATGTTAATGTTATTTCATACTGAAATTTTATTTTTTAATTAGCGTAGTCCGCCAATAATCAAGAAAGACTCACTTAAAATTTTCTGCAAATCAACTTTACCTTGCACAAATATTTATTCACAAATTACCTGATGTAGCTTTTAACATTTTTCTTAAATCTATTTTTTTTACTTTTTAATATCTACATAAAATAAATTTTAATAACTCTTTTGGCATGGATCACAATTGTTAATATCTGTTGTTATAATTAATACTTCTTATGTTCTGACCCACAGATAAGAGCATCTGGAAAGGGGGACTTGATATATTCAGCTGACATCGACCCCTCCATCCCGTTTCACATCCGTGAAAACACAGGGGAAATAATCACGTTGCAAAGCGTCGATCGAGAGGCTTTGCTACTTGATGCTCACGCGGAAGCTATCATCACCATGAACTGCAGAGTGACAGATGAAATTGGTAAATTTATTTAATTGTGATTATAAAACTGAAAAGTGAAATAAAACACCTTGGTAAATTTTCCAAAGTTTTCACATTGCTTTTTATGACTTGGTCATTGCTTTTGGCCCTCGGCAAATTTGAGCTTAAACATTGTCCATTAAAGTTTCTTGCCCACACACCTATTTAGAAAATCTAATTAAGCTAACAGGACTTGATTTGTATATAAAATCCCTGTTCCCCATATCTAATTAAATAACTAAATATTGTACTCATGGTTACTGCCATGTACTTACTCATTCCTGACAGCAGCCAGTATATCACATGGAACATAATGGTATCCCAACTATATTATCTTGCAGGTCAAGTGAGCCATGCAGTGGTGAATGTGAAAGTGCTTGATGTGAACGACAACCCTCCTGTATTCACCATGAGCAGTTACTCAGCTGTGCTGGTGGTCCCAGATGTGCAGCTGTATGATGAAGTACTACAGGTGTGAACTTGCGCACAATGTTTTACACAGAACAAGATTACCATGTTTGCCATATGTATGGGATGAATCATGTTAACAGTGACATTTTGCCACAATACCAATTACTGATCACTGAGATATTAAACAATTATTACCAAAGTTATTCAAGTGTATCACATATTTAATATTTTACTCACAAGCCTAAACATGAATTGACATGTCAAAGATGTAACTAACCTCGATCAGGTAGTCTCGCACACAACAGAATAGTATTAACATTTCTTTAACATTTTCACAACTTTTACACATATTTTAAATAAATTATTTATTTTTAGGTCACAGCACTGGATCCAGATTATGGAGTAAATGGTACAATTGAATACTCCATCGATCAAGACTTGAACATTGCCAAGAATTTCTTTAAACTTGATTCTGATACCGGTCTTTTGACTATACGACAAATCCCATATCAGAGAGGTAAGTTTATTTCATTAAGCCACATGTACGATATAATTGTTTAAACTATGTTTTATATACTTACTAGTTCAAGGTTTTATACTGAGAGGGAATGTTATAATGTGTGAATGTGTCTGTATCAGTAGAATCGAATCCTGATTTTCTATTCATCCGAATTTGTTAACTGCAATTATTAATATTTTATAAAAATTCTGCTGTGTTTAGTTTTTAAACCACATTAAAATACTTAATTCAAATTGCATTTTGGCCAGGTGTCGTGTATTTTACTTAATATGCAAAAATACATTAAAAAAATCATAATGATTGTTGACTGGATTATTGTTCTCTCTCTTTAAAGTTTATAAGAAAGCCTTCATGGTACAACATATATCGAGAAATGTAAAAATACTGAAATGCTGTTTTGTTTTGCCAGGATACTGAATTAATATATGTTGCATAGTGAGTTATGTATAAACCAAGTAGTTTTGTACCAACCATAGTATATCTACAATCTAACATGATTAAACATCTTTTTCAGGAAATGTTCAAGTCTTGAATTTCTTCATCCGTGCAACCGACACAGGGAAGGTGGAGCAACTTAATGGTCTCACAGCTGTTTCTATATACTTAACAACTCATGCGGAATCCGTACCAGTGTTCGACCGCAAGATTTGGGAAGCATCAATACCTGAGGATCGATTGACCTCAAATGTATGTCGTGTTTGTTTGCTCGAAAAATCCAGACAGCCGAAACATTACTTTTGATATGAAGAAATTTCTTAATATACCTTAATTTAATTTTTATACTATGTTTCAATGTTTTACTGATTATGTGTCAATGTTAAATACTGAGCAGTAAGATGGATAATAATAAAAAATCAAATACTTATCACAATGTTTAAATATGCAGTAATGAAAGTTTCTTGACTACAGTTGACAATTATTGCATAATTTATATTGCAGCTTGAACAAAAAAACATAAATCCAAAATATTAATTTCATCATACCCACGGCATTTTGGAAAATGTTTATTCCATTTTCAACCATGTTTTTAATATTTTCCGAAATGTCTGATTAAGATTTTCTGACTTTATCAAAGTATCTCTAAATTCCAGGCATTATCCAAAGTATATTTACATCCCTATTTGTTAATTCTATGAGTGGCTTAGTTAACAGCTCACACTTTGGTGTAATGTATAATGAGATCTTTCTTTTAGTTGACAACGGTTCGGGCAAAGTGTGGTAATGGAGCGGAGATTAGGTACGCACTCGCTTCACATTCAGCTCAAACCTCTGTGGAAAGTGAATCTGAGGAATATTATGCAATGACTATGACGTCTGTTGCCATAGGTCACAACTGATTAGCATGGATGCAGTTTTACTAAACAAACGCGCGTAAAGATAAAATAGCATTGTCATGTGTCATTTACAAATACATGTTAATCCACTTGCATCCATACTCTAATTCCCAATTTTTCATAGTTGTCGTTTTTTGTATTGATTTCTTCCCACAACCAGTCATCTTAAAAGTATTACTCTTACCTTGTTTATTAAGTAACCTATATTATGACTTTAGTATCATACAATGTTACTTATATGTTTTGGTTCTGTGAGTAATACGTGGTTTGTACAACATGTAATCTACTCACAATTCTACTATCGGTTGAATCAAGTGGTTTCTATGTTAAAATTTTTATTTTTTTTACAAAACTAAGGATTTTACGATTTAGGATTAAACTTGGTTGCCTTTTATATTATTGGAGGCCTTTATATTTTAACAAAAACAACCATATTTCAATGCAATTTACATAAAAATCCTTTTTTCAGTATCCAACACAACCGACCTATTCCCACAAGATGAGTTCTTCTACATTGACCCAGTCACTGGCAAAATCTCGATGAATAATCATATAGACGGTGATCGTTGGCCTGTTTTCAACCTCACAGTGCTGGCTTTCGTGAAAACCACCCCGGAACTAGTCACTTCTGCAAAGGTAAATTGAACAATATTTACCACATGGGTGAGAAATAGCAATCATTATAACATATACTCGCAACCGAGCTATAAATTTTTACAATTAAACAAAAAAATGCTTATATCTGTAGAAATTATTTGTTAGTCCTGCAGTATACCTTCAAAGATGTAAAATTATTTGCCTCAGCCTTTTCAGTGTGTTAAGGAATAGTTCAATTCTAAACATTTTGAAACATCCTGTTAGTATCCATTGGGTTAAGATATTATCCAACAAGTAGAGTCAAGGCAACCCAGCCATCAAATTAGGGTCAAACCTTCTTAAATAGATTTACATCTTTGATCTACTGCACGACTAACAACATAATTTTTAAAAGTATGCGTCCATCTAATTAATTGTAAAACTCTGGGAGACCTGTTAAAATGATTCGGATAGCATTTAAACAAGTTTTAAGTTTAACAGAGCATTCTATATTTTTCGTAGCAGAGTTCTGACTAGTGGTTAAAATTGCAAACTGATGTGTTCACATGACCTCTTCTTTCCAGGTTGTTGTGAGGATCACTGATGTGGACGATTGCGTCCCAAAATTTGTGTCGGAATATTATGAAGCGTCTGTAACTGAGGAACTGCCTGGTGGCCAGGATGTCATACGAGTTCATGCTGTTGATTTGGACGGAGGGAACCATGATATGACATACAGGTTCGAATTTGTGGTTGTTTTATTCTCTTGTGTTTTTATGGAATTTGGATAGAATGGGTATGGTCGATTAACAAAGATGGGAAAATGGAACTTTTTGAAATATATCTTTTAAAATACTATATTCCTACAGTCGGATTTATTTAAATATTGCTTTATGTTGTATACATTATAGATGTAAGTGTTTCTTTTTGATCCACTGTGTTTAAGTAGCATTTGTTAAGTGTCTTGCCCAAGGCCGCAATCAACCAGCATATAGCTGGTTTAGAATATGTAGCCTATATAAAAGTAGTCCGATCTTGTGCAGTAGATATAACATCAGTTACATTTTAACACTATTGGATAGATTTTAACATTCAAACTGTTGAATTACAGTTTGGAGTGGGAGAAGGGAAGCACTGCTTCCAATTTATTCACGATTGATTCCCAAACCGGACAAATCCGAACATTGAAACCCCTCGATCACGAGAAAGATCAGGATTTTGAGCTGAATGTTCTTGCTGAGAATGGTGCAGAGGACAGGACCACCGTCTATGTGAAAGTCATCGATATAAACGATTCCCCTCCACAATTTACCAAACCACAATATTCAATTAACATACCGGAAAGGTAGGTGTTTGCCTTTTGTAAAAGTTTGAGTCACTGATTTTATTAAATTTTGATTATGCTAATTGGCAACCCGTTCCATGTGATGAACAGTGGAAGAATGACATTCATAATACTATGATGTCATGGAAAATAAAATTACAGCATGTTAAAAAAATATGCAGCTGTAAATCCCTTCAAGAATTAGCTTTCAATTGTTTCCAGAAATTAATAATTATGATTTATCCTTTCAGCATTTCTGTGGGTCAAGTCACTGCGAGATTTCTGAGGATAAGTGACAATGACACAACTGCCAGTGCAGATACCCATGTCTACATCACCTCAGGAGATCCGCATGGCAAATTTAAAGCAATTTATAATAAAGGAAACCAAAACAAAAATGTCATCACTGCTGGGTTACAGGTGGGTTCTGTATAATTTGTGCAGCTTAATTTATACACACATGTCACTAAGAATTTATGTAGGCAATCATAAGTCTATAAGTATTGTGATGTATAAAAATAAGGTATATACTCTTTTTTAAGAAGATTTAGTGCTTAAGTTGTGTAGTATTGCAGTTCTGCATTTAGAAAGGTGACATTAATACAAAATTATACTTAATATCACATTACACGCTTATGATATTCTTTCTTTTTTAGATTTTAAAACCATTGGACCGTGAAGAACAGGGCCATTATGACCTCACAATCATAGCAACTGATGGACTGCATTCTGCTACGAGTGTAGTGAGTGTGGAAATTGGCGATATAAATGACAACACACCCAAATGTAGCCAGGTAAGAAAGTTGTAAATTTTCCTCACATTAAATACTGATATCGGTAAAGACTTCTTAATAGTACGATTATATTCAAGCAGTCACTGGCTTCGATTTTAGTGTTATCGTGTTCTCATTAATACACGACTAATGGTTTTAGCAATCTGACTGTGGCTATGAGGTATTCTGACTTGTGGCAAGCTTTTTGACAATCATCGTAAGAAGGAATGCGTTTTTTTGCCCGTTTATTTAATTTGTTATTTAGGTTCAATTTCAAAATAATTTCAGAGGACTAATAAAATTATTTGTCAGGAATATTTTGAAGTTAGTTCTGGCTCTGTGCTTATTGTCAGTCTATATGTTCTGATTCCCAATTGTTTTGATCCACCAGCTTTGGTATGAGGGCAGAGTGAGTGAAGATGCTCCAACTCACACTCTACTGCTTCGTGTGGTATCTACTGATGCTGATATTTCAGAAGCTGGTCGTATCAGCTACCAACTATCAGGAACCGGTTCAAACCAGTTCAATCTGGATCCAAGAACAGGTTAGACTGTAGGAAGGACTGTGCTTTACATAGCAAACTAAAAAAGACAACTTTTTCTTGTAGTTTTGTTTTAGTTGCACAAGAAAATTTAATTTCCAATTCCTCTAATAATTGTTAACAATAGTTTCTCTTTATTTAAATGTAATTTGTTTATGTTACAGGGGAGCTTCTAACATCAAGCCCGCTGGACCGCGAAACTACCTCAGAATACTGGCTCACTGCTATTTCTGTGGATGGAGGAGATAAGCAATGTAGTAGCAAGGTTTGTTTTAGTTTCTATTTTGTAATACATGTGCATGTGGTGATTATATAAGTTGTTAATCTTGACATATTGTAATAATAGTTGCACATAATTTGTTGTTTCCTTTTCTAATCCACACAGTTTAGTTTAGTTTATTTTTTGTTTCCACGATAAAAACACCAGGCAGGAACTATTGATAATAGGCAGGAACTATTTGATAAATTTGGAAAACTGGGAAAACGGCAAAACGACAGTCATTTAAACATGTCTAAATAAGCAATAAATTATTAAATTTCTCTATAATTAGATGCGGCCACTAAACCCCCCCCAAAAAAAACATAAGACATGTATATCTACTATGTGGTAGTATGTCTGGTATCAGCCCACAGAAGATGGGATCAAACCAACCCTACCTACTTAATTATGTCATTTGGTCACTAAAATGTTACCCAATAATTTGGTGGATTAAGAATAAACTGTACAATACCTCCATCATTACCCGGCAATGTATTTAAGATGTGGGCACACCATAATTTGATGATTGTTAAAGTGCAAACTGCATTTTTTCATGAACTTCTTTATCTTTATTAATGTAACAAAAAAGAGAAAATAAAACTTACTGCACAATAAGTATCCTTCACCTTATTTATTGTATTCTTTGTGTGTTAAAACGGTAAAAAAAACAGCTTGTTTGTATTCCCAATCTTGCCATATTTTTTGGTATGTAGATCCCAGAAAGTTTATTTTTTATTTTAAAAAAACTTCTTACATGCAGCAGCCATTGAATCTTGTCATATAAAACCATGTAATTTCTATCCACAGATCCACATCACAATTGAAGATGTGAATGACAATGCTCCGATATTTGAATCTGCATCACTGAGACATTCCACTCGGGAAAATACTCCAGTCAATTCATCTCTGCACAGAATCGTAGCTTTTGACCCAGACCAAGGTAAGTGGGATACTGGTACTTTAATAAACATGCAATTATCAACTTATATTAAGTGTTCATTGATTCACCAAATACCATCAGTCTAGATGTAGTGACACTGCATTTGTTTCATTTTTTACATACAAAACGCTTTTTCAATTTTACAAAGCAACATCTTTTGTAATTATTAAATAAACATTTTAAAAATAAAATACCATGCCTCGGTTTATTATTAACAAAGCTAATAATATCTACCAGGTTCGAACGGGACAATTTCGTTTCAACTTCGGGACGATGTGAACAAACAATTCTCCATCGAACCACGAACTGGAGTCCTAGTGCTGAACAAACCTTTGGACAGGGAAACAGTTCCATCATACCAACTTGAAATAGTTGTAAGTTGTTTCAATACTTTCTGTTGACACATGCACAGTGATGTATTTTGTTTAAATCTGAGTAGCAACAAACACTTTGCCAAATGAAGTGTGGGTTTGATATATAATGACTGTCAGTGTCCTTAATAATATTTCACTTTTTTGCAGTAAATATGTTATTTAAGTATTTGTTTTATAATTTACACAAGTGCCACAATAAGTGTATATTATAATAGATTTTTTTAAATTGCAATTAATGACACATATCCCTTTTAATATGAAGCAAGTTTTTATAATAATATAATAATTATTATGACATCACAGGCAATTGATGATGGGGCAGAGAGGATGTCATCAACAGCCACCCTTCACCTGCAAATCCTCGATGTGAATGACAACCCACCTATCTTTGACCAAAATCAGGTAGATATTTTTGTTATAAAAGAATTACAACAAAAAAGTCTCTTAGTATGTTAATATCTGTGTCAAACAACCCTACACTTTTTCCTGAGGAAAGGCAATATGCACACAAAACTATCAACATAAGATAAATTTTCAAATATGTTCGGCTTTAACTGACTTATCTAGGACAATGTTTTACCGAGTTTAGCTTTAAAGCCAGGTCTATGTGATCCATAACTATCATTATGTTGTAAGGTATTCTGTATAACTTTCCACCATATTCACTCATTGTTTTAAACACAATTAAAAATTAGCTTTTAAAAATAAGCCACTTGATTTTTATGTAAATCGGTTTCAATCATTATTATAAGTTTAAGTTTTTTTCCATTATATATGTTCATGTATCTATTAAATATATTATTAACCACATAATATCACACAGTACTCCGCTGCCATCCCTGAAGACTCACAAGTTGGTTTGATAGTTGTCCCAGTAGCAGCTCACAGCTTAGACACAGGAGCAAATGCAAAGCTGAGATATTCAATAGTGCATGGGAACGAACATGGAAAGTTTGTCATCAACCAGGATTCTGGTAAGAAATATTTTACTCGAACTTTTTTGCATTTAGCTCTCGTTCTATGCAAATATTTGTTTGCCTTTGTCATGGATATGTTTAAATAGAATTTGATATTTTTTCTACATTATTTTCATTAATATGGATTAGTATAGTGTGCAAAGTAGTTGTCAAGTTAACTGCTTACAAACTATATAAGTTTATGGTTGAGTCATTCACTTGATAACTACAAATACTTAATCCAGCAGTTTATATTTGTTTTAATGATTTAAACTTAAGTTCTTAAGTTAATGGTGCTCAACAACAGTAATCTTATGTTCAAGCAAGTTTTAGTTGTTTAAAAGCTGTTCATACTATTTTCAGGTGAAATCCGTCTAATCGCGCATGTTGATTTTGAAAGTGACCAGAGTTATGTGTTGACCGTATCAGCATCAGACAGAAGTTCCAACCCACTATCCACTGACTGTGCCGTGCGCATTGATATAATCGATGTCAACGATAACTCGCCGATATTTTCCTCCTTGTCATACCAGGTGATTTGATATTGCAAAATACTATGTATGCTTAGTTCTAACACGCAACATTACACAGCTGTGTTACGAAGCATATTAAACAGACAAAATGCTGATTAATCTTTTTTGTTGGATGCTTTTGCCTATATTTTTGGTTTCTTTATAAATTTTTATCCTACAAATAAAATACCTAGAAATTGCACGTTTCTATGTACATTCTAAATTTATAACCAATTATTTAGACTGATGTATCAGAAGATGCTGAAATCGGCCGCGTAATCATTTCTGCAAAAGCTACAGACAGGGACAGTGGAAATGCTGGCAATATTACCTATTCCTTCGCCCCAAATCAAATCCTACCATTTGCAATAAACTCTGATACCGGGGAAGTACGGATTTCTGACCCGGGATTGGATTTCGAAACACAGAAAACGTTTTCAATTCAAATCGCAGCTACCGATAAGGGTGCACAGCCGCGAAGCATGTCAGCAATTCTAACTGTCAACATAAATGACGTGAATGACAACCGTCCGGCTTTCATAGTCACACCTCCACCAAGTACAGATGCAGGCAGTGTGCAGTGTTCACAGGACTCATCGAATTGCACGGTTTTCGTCCACGAAAGTTCAAGCAATTCAGTTGTGCATGGGATCATTGGTTTGAATGCGTCTGATGCTGATGGGAAGACCAATGGAAAACCATTCAAATACAGAATTGCTGTAGGAAATACAGCAGGTGTGTGGGTGTTTTGTTCATTCCAATTCTAATGGTTTGATAATGTTTAATAAAAGATCATGTGTTTTAAAGCATCTGATGGCAATATTAATTGCAACAACAATTACCAAGCCCATGTATATACAGATGCTATGGATTGAATTATGTGTTTGGTGTTTTATACTTACGCATTAAGATTTTTTGTTTCAATAAGGCTCTTGATTTAAAGATTTATTTATAACATGCCAAAATATGAATGTTTGTATTCTTAAACAAGTTAAATATTTATTATCATGCTTTGTGTTTAGGTATCTTACTTTAAGTTATGCTTTGTATGCAATTTAATTTTATTAATATCTGGTAATGCTTGAAAATTGTGCAAAATTCCAAATATATTTCCAGACCTATTTTACTTGGACCATCACAATGTCTTGAAATCTCGGCAACCGTTGCGATTATCGAATGACGGGACGCAGAGTCGCAACTCTCAGAGGTTGGTCCACCACTTGTCGTTGGAAGTGGAGGACTCTGGGAAGCCTGCTCCTCTTGTGTCGATTCCTCTTCTTCTAAACATTGTGGTTCTCAAGGAAAGCCAGTATGCTCCTGTGCTCACCTCCCATAGAGTCTACATTAGCGTGTTTGGAGGTAAAAAGTTGTTTATTTGCCAGGGGTTAGTTGCGTAAGTGGCTCTTATTTTCTGCGATCTTAAATTTTTCAAAAGTTATACATGTTCAAAAATTCTTTTTTCTGCATTTGCGTAGAAATATATAAATTAACAGCATAAAAGTTATTGATGTACGCATATTCTTTCTAATAGTTGTTTGTAAGAAAATATTTCCTCATTTTTAGATGAGTTTTGCGGCGGTCAGATCACACAGAGCCTCCATGCCACCGATCGTGATTTGTTCGATGCTGACAGACTGCGCTACTCTCTAGCGACACCTGATGATTTTGAAAATTTCCTTATCTACCCCACTAGTGGTGCTATCATCTCTGAGTCACCCCTACAAACTGGAAGGCATACCATCTCGGTTAGAGTAAGCGATGGCAGTCGATTCAACGTTGCCGTTGTTCCAGTTACCGTAACCGAGGTCACGGAATTAGCGTTGCAAAACAGCGTCTCAATATCTTTCCAAGGGATCGCAAACAAGGAGCAATACCTTGCACTCTACCACTCTTTATTCGTCGACCAATTAGTCGTCAGCGTTCTACCCAACGGGTTTGACCGGCATCGGGACCTGATTATAATTTCCCTCCAACAACACAATGACACCATTGAGCTGCTGTTCAGTATAAAGCGCCCCCCTCCTGACACATACTCGCGCAGTTTTTACCAATCTAAACGACTCAAATCAAGTTTGGAGACGAACCGGGAACTAATTGAAGAGAAGATGAGAATCAAAGTCTTTAAAATTGATGGAACATCGTGCAGCATCGCACAGTGCAGTCAAGGAGGGAAAGCTAGCTGTTTGCAAGTTCCTACACTTGAGCATTACAGTAAGCATAACATACCTGAGCCCGTGACCTCTGTAAGCTGGAGTTTGGTGACACCAAAATTCACACGGCAAACCCAATGTGTGTGCCCACCTGGAACTGTACCCCCCAACTGTGACCCCATTTGCTCGGAACCCCACAACCCGTGCTCGGTCGGTCTCATCTGCACGATCGATCCGAACGAACCAAATGGTTACAGATGTGCAAGCCCATCCCACACAGATTCAGTGATGTCATTTGCCGGCCAGTCATCAGTGCGATATAGATTAAGTGGACAAATGCGGCACAAACCATTCCAGGCAAACTTGCGGATCCGAACCTTTCAATCTAATGCAACTCTGCTGTATGCAAGCGGTAATCAAGACTTCGTACATTTGCAGACATTTGGAGGCCTTGTAAAGTTCTCATTTGACTGTGGTGGTGGACCCCAAGTGATTATTCGCGAAACACAGAAGATAAACGATGGACATTGGCATGACATTAGCGTGCAACCAATAAGTGAGCGCCGAAGCAGCCCATGCGCTTTCCAAATCATTGTGGACAAGATTTACTCAGCCAGATTGTCTGCTAGCTCAGGAAGGCAAAACCTGGACCTCACAAGCATCACTCTTGGGGAATTCCCTGGGTTATCAAGATCAAAAAGAAGCAGGGGTGAAAGAAACACACACCATGTGATCGAAACAGGGTTCAGAGGGTGCATTGAAGATGTAGAAGTCAATGAAGTGGAACTGATTAATCTCACCCCGAATGCAAGGATATCGGGAATCGTCATGACCTCCAAGAAAGGAGTGGAAAACAGGTAATGTTTTATCAATTTCAGAATTCAAACACTCGGTGTCTATGGGGCCTATGTTGTCGAAATCTGGACCACGCTTTTAGGCCTCACCTTCCCCTAAAGCCGGCTCCCCCACAGTACTGGTTGTGCTTTACCGCATATTCTTCTTCAGAGCTCTATATTGTTTGGTCTTAATTAAATTTTGTTTGCACATTAAATGACATATTTCAACGACTGGTCGTTTTACCGTCTTTTCATGTTTCTTGTGACATGATTTGATTTGTTTACCATTTTTTAATACTAGGACTAATAATTAATAACACTATACTGAAACTAATCTCATTAAAAATATAAATTCACATTTTTTTAACCAGTATTTTTTGGGAAACGTTATTGCTTGAATATTGTTTCTAACTTGGAATATATTACAATCACAGTTGTCCAGATGGAATAGTAACAATGGGAGCGTGCACCACTAACCCATGTTTGAATGGGGGAAGTTGTACCCCGGTTGCAGACGGACACCACATATGTGAATGTTTGACCAACTTCGTCGGCGATCAATGTGAATTACTCGACCCATGCGGATCACAACCATGTCAAAATAATGGGGTCTGCTTGACAACTGGCGTAGTTGCAAGGTAAAGCAACCACTTATCTAAGTAATCTTTAACTTAACAACTTCATTTAACTGAAACAATCATATTTCGCAAACGTTTTATTTGTAAGATGATCTCTTTACATTGTGGGATTAAGAAAACATTTTTAGGAAAGAAAAACGTTTAAAAAAATGGCTTGTAGTCTAAAGGGGTGTTGTTACAATGTGCTCATTATTTAATATAACCAGTGGTTTAATTGGCTTGTATGTATTACCTTGATCCCTTATGTGTTCACATGTGGTAGCAATAGCATAGATCAAACATTTAAACTGTCTGGAGTACCCCATATACTAATTTCCCTTTTTCTTTAGTTGTCGGTGCCTTCCTGGTTTCAGCGGTGACTATTGTCAAGTAGCGGTCAGTTGTCGGTCACTTAAACAATGCCAAAATGGGGGATCATGCACGATGGATAGCAGGGGTCACCCTTCATGTAGTTGTCTGACCGGGTGGTCGGGTAAACAGTGCGAACTCAACGTCAACGAATGTCTCACCCCAGCGGGGTTAAAATCATGTGGTCGGTTGGAAAATTGCTTCGACTATGCAGGGGGGTACGCCTGCAACTGCACCTCCAACGTCACCCCTGGTAAGATGGGATTCAAACGTTTGCTGGAATATATGAGATTAAACAAATTTTGCATATTAAAACTGATTTTTGTTTATAAGCTGTTGTTGTTAGCTTAAATATGTCAAGACCAATTTGTTTACACTTGTTTCGAACTTTGTACATTTTAGGCTCAAACTGTGGCTTATGTGTAATGTGTATACACAAATGTTTAAAATTTTTTGACTTAATAATTTCATTTTTTAGTCGGTCCAAGAGACCCAAGATGCAGTTCCTACTTTGCACTGAATACCAGTCCTCCCAGAAGTGGTGGTCCCAATACCGCCATTGTAATTGCCATAGTGGTGGCTGTAGTGATTCTCTTTATTGTCGTAATCGTGGTGGTTGTGGTCAGGCGAAGAAAAAACAACAACACGGGGAACCGAAGGGGAAGCCACATGAGTAAGGAGTTCCAGCTTACGGATAGCTTCAACCCAGGTGCGGATACTACCATTTTTCCTCTGCATTTTTTTAATTAAGTAAGGTAGTTGAATCCTGCCGGTTACGATAGTGAAAATTGAATTTTCTTGAGGTTATCTCCACGCAGTGGAGGATTAGTCATCCAAAACTGTATAATGCCAAGTACTAAACCTGTGTATAAAGTGTGTTCTAACAATTTCTTGTGTAATATTAGCCACTGTATACCTACCAGCTTTAAAGAAAAAATGAAACTTCTGTGTTTTTCATGAATAGAAAATGAAGAAGTATTCTTTATTGTAAATCAATAATCTGCACCCAATTTAAATAAACTACAAATACTTGGTTTAATTTAACAATTATTTTCCCCTCAGATAACATACGAAGACATCACACCCCACCCCCCATCCCAAGCCCCCCTGCCGGGTACCGACCCACCTCGCGCGAGTTGTACGGATTCGATTCCAACAACCATCTTGACCAGGTATTTTCCTTTGTAGAAAGACATTTTAGAGAAAACCGGTCAACATTAATCATTCCACATGCCCACAGCCGAAGTATTGCTCTGTTACATTAAAACTAGTAGGAAATGTCATTTTGATGACAAACTATTTCTGAGGAAATATGTGTTCGTTCTGTTAAGGATTGACCTTGTGACACTTGTAAATAAAATGGACTTCCAGTGCTTGAAATATGATCTGATCTGTTACAATGTACCTGTGCATAATAATAATATAAATTTTGCGGCATTTCAATTGAACATTTAACCATCAGGAGCAGAGAAATCCACTTTTGTGTCGAGTTCGTCCACAGCTTCCTCCCATCAGTCCATCTTCTGCCTCCGATAACGATTCAATCAAGAAACCTCCAGCATCTTGGCAGGATTCCGATTCACGTCAGGTATGAAATAGGTCCATAATGGATGGATGATTAGACTTTATACACAGGCACAATAAGTAAATCATCAGAATACCATGCACCCACCATTGGGTTGCCATACCAATCAGTATTAATTAAATACCTATCTATCTGTCTGATACCAACTTTCCATTTTTTAATAAAAACTTTCAATAGATTTAAAATATCTTTATATTATAAACACAATACAGTAAAACAAATAATTAAATTTGTGGCCAAATACAGGATTTATTAATTTTATTGGCTTGTTTTTATTAAAAATAATTTTCGGTATAGTGTGTGCCTCTGCCTTTTATTAAGATTTAAAAGTATGTACACATTGTAAAAGTGTTTCATATTACTTGTATATTATTATTTCATAAATAATCCCAGTGTGAATTAGTTCAAATAATTGTAAAACCAGAATATCGAATCAATTTTTACTAGCCTTCATGCGAAATAACTGCAAATAACTGCTCTAATGTAATGCCCCTTGCCGGTATTTTACTTCTACTAACTTAACCTGGCTGACTAACCTGTGTAAATGCAGTTTAACGGTTCAACGACTTCTGTACAACCCAGCTACAAGACGAGTGGTCTGTCGATCAATGATCAGCAAAGTAGGTTTCAAATTTATAGCATGTTTGATTTATGTAAACAAATGAGTGTAGCATGACTTAGAATCTCGTCTAACAACTATCTAATGCTATTTTGTTATGTTTCCTGCTAAAAGATGGGGTAGAATCAGTTTTCATTTTCGGCTTTCTCCTTATTTTTTTGTCCCCTCAGTATGTTCTTTCACATAGATCTAACCTTTTCTTGTTCTCTTTCACAATTCTCACTTAGAACTAACTTTGTCTGCCTTTTTTTCCGATCTCTCAAACAGTTCTCTCACTTAGATCTTCAGGAATGTTTCTCCCAACCGGAAGAGGTGATAAATTCATCTATTCCCTCATTTGTTCACCTCTGCATTCTATGTTACATTCACACTAGAATATAGTACAATAGACCAGAATAATTTCACTGTTTCACTGCACTCAATTTTGTTTTAATTTAGTTTTACTACATTACAATTCATCAGATATCTCATGGTATAAAGTAAACTGGATAATTTAGTTTAACAAAATTATCCATTATTTACTTAAATGTATATAAATCATTTATGAAACTACCTTCTCTATGTAGGACCAGTTGACTCTATAATACTCATACCGTCACTTCCCAATATATTCTTTGTTGTGTTTAATTTTGTTGAAAAAGATTAAACATTATAGACTCCTACATGTCTCACTCAACAATGTGCACTGTAGGTTACGAATGGGACGCATTGGTCCCCGGCCACCTCCCCTCGCTCCCCTACGTGCATCGAGGCCACAGCGACCTCGGCTCCGAAGTGCCGAGCTCACCAGATTCGCGACGCAGTGTCAGCAGCCACGCCTCGCGTCGCAGTCGTCGTAGCAACCGCTCCAACGCGTTGCCAGGATACTACTCGAGTAGCGACAGACGACGGCGGGAGAAACAGCTTATTCAGATGATAGAGACCCCGGTAATATAGCAACACTGTCTTGTAAGATCAACAGGGATATAATGGAATACATGTTGTATGTGTATTAAATACAGGACGATACTTTGAATACTCCTATTATATTTGGTTTAGCCACTAGCTTGGTGGATTAGTGCATCGCCAAGGTACTTAGTGACATCGCCAGAACCTAATGGATTGATGGGTTTCAAAGAGAAGAAATATCTCAAATATACATAACACACTGTAACCCATTGTTGGGGATGGGGTAGTCTGAGGGTTACCGGTGTAATAACTCAGTCTTACTTTTACCGAGATAAACATCCAAGTTATACTAGACTGAGAAATTAACCACATTTAACTGCAAAAGTAAGTCAAGTTTCTTTCATATTTTCTCACAGATGAAACCAGAGGACAGAATTCGAGTTCAGCAGGTTTTGAACGAAATCATGAATGAGAACTCTGATAACCCGAGACGAGATAGTCGTAACAGCAGCATCCGAAGCTCGTCTTCCCGATATCGACCCTCACTTCCACGCAACGAACCTCTACCTCCTCCTCCTCCTGACCCTGTCTCTCCAACTCCTCTGCAAGAACGGAAGATGACTTGCTCAACAAGCGAAGATCCAATGTCCTCTTCATCATGTCGCCCTTCAGGATCAGACACAGATTCTGCTCCCAGATCCTCTGGATCGGAGCGGCTTCCTCCACCTCCCACAGACCACGAGTTAAGAGTCCTCCAAGAAGAAGATGAAGATATTGATTCTGATCTTCCATCTCCGTTAGCCAATCAATCTTACTCCTCTCTTTTCGAGCGGCCGTTCGATGTCGGAGTACCAACACCTGCTCTTATCCGAAGGACTGATTTTCATCCCGATCAATACCTTCATCGACACCATCCTTCGGATTTGAGTGAGACGTCCGGATCGATACCTGGCAGCTCTGTCAGTCTCGACCACCAAGACTTAACTCGAAGATTGCTCCTCCCAGCTGCCCCACAAAATAGCTACTACCTTCCTGATGCTACACCACCCCCTCCCCAAAGACTCGATAGCGGGAGGTTGGATTTGTCATCGTTATCGGAAGCGGATGAAGAAGACGAGCTCATTCCTTATCCCGAGCAGCGACAGAAGCGTCGTTACGTCAGCACCGGTCGACCTCCGATTGACCCCAAGTCACGTGTCGCCCGGCGACCTAAAAAGAGCGGGAATCGAAATTTTAAAAGACCGGACCCCAGCAAGGTATTGGAACCGCACAAACCGCATACAAACGGTGGCTTACCTCGCGACAACTTCTTCAGACCTGTAAGCGCCGAGGTGCCATACGCCGATGACGGCGCAAATGATGTCACTCTTCTATAAACATGCTGCTGACGTCATCAATTGTAGGATAATTTCGATTTGTGCATCTGACTTAACTTATTTTATCGCGATTTTCCGCCACGTTTTTTCACTGTGCGAATACACGCGAAAGTTGTCAAATAAGCAACGTACTTTGAATATGAGACGAAAGCGACAAAAGTACGATCTGATACAGGCCTAAGCCCCTTCTTACGAAAAGCGACCGTTTTTTAAGTTTCATACCAACTCGCGTGGGATTTAGTTCAGATTTTTGTTCGTACTATTTCGTACTTCGCTGTAAAAGTGATTTGGAGCGCATTTTCTTGTTTAATATTTGTCTTCAATATATAATGAGGACACTATGCTATGTATGCTTCGCTCTTATCTCGTTTTAATTTCCACGCCTAGCGTATTTTAATGCTTTGCAAATAAACAAACACTCCTTCGGAATATTTTGTTTTAAGATTGTGCATGACAAAATACATACGGGTCTTAATATATTTTTTAAACCTGACAATACAATATTAACCTACTTTATCGAGACTGCTTGAAAAGTCGAAAACCTTCTAAAAAAATTTAAAGGCTTTTTAGACATTTATAAAAAATAATAATTTTAAGACAATGTAGTATATATTAGTTATTTAATGTACTTCTAAAGTTTTCGTTTGTTTTTACCTAATTGTGGTATTTTGTTACCAAACTAAAAAAAACCACCACTGTGATCATAAATTTAAACAGCTTACACGACCCGGAAATACCCAAACAGTCGTAATTTAGGGTTGAAAATCTTCTTAAAATTAACCCCCTTCATATCCATCATTTATAGTTCAAACAATTTTATCAGCATGTAAAAAAGTTTCTCAAATTCGCCACAGTTTATCAGGGTTGTCTATTTGACGAGGAAACAAACAAACTCGAGTGCTTAACGAAGGAAACTCCCAGCATATTATCCGACCAATCCTGGCTTGTATTTGCACTGCCCACATCAGTTCTTCGAAACACTCAACCGAAGTCAACATCTACTATTGAGGAAATATATGGATGATTCAAAAAGTATTGTGTTAAAGAATATTTCAGAAATTAAATGGATGTGCCTAATTACATAATTTAAAAGTAGCAGACATAATTTAAGTATATAAGAAGCTGCTGCGTGGCTATTGTATTTTATTGGTTTAATTGTTCGGTTACGTGTTGTTCAATATTACAGTAAGTGCCCAATAATTACATGGATAACTTTCAAACGACTGCTCAGTGACGGCCTATTTAGAGTAAGGACAGTGGCAATTTTTTTTAAAGTGTGCCATTTTTGTTGGGTTTCCTGTCGAATCTTTAAGTTTTAATAAATTGTTTAAATTCGTTTCGTTGATGATATGCTGTAAAACAGTCGCATTTTTAAGTTTTAATTAATTGTTTAAGTTTGACTTGGTCATGATAAGCTGTATAACTACTGTTATTTTTTTGGTTTCCTTCTTGCTATATTTTAATATGTGTTTATTTAATTATTATTTTTAAAGAAGCAAAATCTAATAAACTAAACTATTTTTTAAACTTCAATAAATATTCTTCGGTTGTGAAAAATTATAAAAACTTATATTAAAAACACATATTAATATATGTAAAGTTTCTGACCAATATTTAAACGACTGTCGAAACTGATATACCATTTGTGATTAATTTCAGATGTTTCCCGGAAAATATGGTGCTTAAATATGAAATCCGCATAATTTTGTGCATGATCACTATAGACTGTGCCTTTGCATCGGTCAATACTTCGTTTGAAGCTTTAGATGAAGAGCTGGAAGATATAAAATGCGAGTATGCGCCTGGAGTTAATTTGAGGAGTCGTGAAGAAGAAATAATTTGCTGTGAAGCAGTTGAAGAAGTGTTTTCGGAGAAATGGCACAGTGGAGGTTATTACTTGACCCGCTATTTATAAATAATGAGGGATTGGGACTGCCCGCAGTACAAATCGGTATGTCAAGCACGAGTATTCGCGTTCACACGGTTTAGTTCCTTAGTGTACGATTACTTTTGCAATTATACTTCACTGGCGGACAAATGTGCGGAGTATGTTGTTCGTGTCATAGAAGCCGACAACAATACTGCCATCAGTACTGATTGGATTTCACTTGTGAAAAAAATTAATTCGTCAACACTTACGATGAACGAGTTAAAACAGCCTTGCGTTGAAATCGCATTATTTGACAAAGAGATTTCCCATCGTGGTGATTTCCAAGAGGTTATAGGTATCAACGTCCCTTTTTGTGAATACGTGTGGTGTGGGTTTGATCAAAGCACGCTACAAAAGTATTCTATATCGCCTTGGACTTGTCTTAGAGACGGGTAAATAGTGGTTTATAATATCAACGCAAATATGATTTATTTATACATTCATTGTCCACAGGTGTAAAGCAACTACGATATCTGTTACTGTGGTGATATTTCTAATCTCCTTCGTGATAACGGTAGTTAACGCCGCTGTGATGATTGTGCTGGTTTTTAATCCAAGATTGCTTTCCAGTCAGTCTATTTATAAGCTGTCATTGGCGTTGGCTGATTTTTTAGTTGGCGCATTTGTCCTTCCTACTGTGCTAAGCAGTGTCTTGAAACTTGCAACTTACCAGATAACTCCTGGACAGCTATACGACGTTTTTAATCCGACCCTAAACAAAACAGTTACCATGCGGCAGATGGTTGGTTCCAGAGATGACGCGATTTCAGAGTCATATATAAACTTTGTGGGATATTTTACAACCGTAGCTTTAATAGCGAACGTGTATTCCCTGCTTGGTGCATCCGTCGATAGATTTTTAGCAGTTTATAAGCCGTTGTGGTACCACAAAATCCGGGCTAAGCTACTCGCAAAATTGTGGACTGGTATTTTATGGTCATTTTGTGTAATTTACGCGATTTTGCCGATGGTACTTCAAGATATAGGTTACACTTTTGGCATTTCTAGACTTGTAATAGATGGTACCGATATTGCCTATGTACTGTACTTGTTTATACCCCTTCCCCTTATGTGGACCATTAATATCTTGACGTTCTGCTACACAAAAAGGCGCCTTCAAGTAATGCAGCGTTGTAACTCGAGTCACAATCGCCAAAGAAACTTATATGTACAATCAAGGCTTGCTAAAACAATCACCATCATTTTAGTCGTCTTTTCTTTTAGCTTATTGCCGATTACTGTGGTTGTGATTTTTTGTTGGTTTTCAAGAAACACTTATGTCAGCAGCCCCTATGAAATGAATGTAGATGGCGCTGTCGCATTGTTTGCAGTTGAATACGTCACTCTCATTATTTTCTTGACAAGTAGCTTGTGGAATTTCTTCATTTATAACAGAAGGGACAAAGAATTTCGACTTGCTACTAAATCGATGGCTGAATCTATCGGTAAAAAGTTAAGATTGATCAAAAGCGACACCGAGTTGTATAACAGCAATCGTCAGACATTATCACGGACAAATACAACAGTTATGACCGTATCATCTTCAATATATCGAATCAATGATTCCACAAACATTTCGGAACTTTAATAGTTTCGGAAATGCTGCTGACTTACAAATCCTATCTCTTAGTATGTTTCGAATTGTGTACCGGTAACTTTACTCTGCGTGAGATACCTTTTTGAATTTAAATCATAAGATTTTCTTAAACAGATTTACAGTTATTCTAGTGTTTGATGCATGTATTTGTTAGCTAACCACAACACAATAATTTTAAATTATATACTAAACTCACATGAATTTTTCTGGTGTACCGGTAAAAATATACTTAACCTGTGTAATTGCTATGGATACAGGCAATCTTCTGCATAACGGTATATAAAATGAGATGCAAAACTGTGCAAGTGTTGAATAGGGTTACATTTGAAGTTTTAATTAAGGCTAGTCAGTGTGTATAAGTGTAGTATTTAAAAATACACTCTAAAAAAAGTCTAAAAAAGTGCTTCTTCACATAACATTTCCACCTGCATAGATGTCACACAATATTTACTATTAGTGTATTTTGATGATACTAAACTATTTGTACTGGTAAAGAATTGTACATGCAACCAACGATAACCCACGTCAGTAATTCTTTTTTTATCTTTTTCGTATTTTGTCTCATCTTGTTATATTAATTCTAGCTGCCCGTTGGTGGTACCGGCAGGTTCAACAAAGGTTATTTACTGCTTGCATTACCAAACTACTACGTACCACGGTTTGTCCGCCCGGTTGGTCTAGCGCAGGGATGGGCAACCTTTTTCGGTCTGGGTGCCAAAATCGGCTAAAATTAATGGCAAAATCCTTCCGCGTGCCAACTAACAATTCGTGAGAACATATTTCTTTTTTATTCTTAAAGGTGCTTGTTTTGAAAAAAATGATTTAAATTTACCAAAATAGTGAAAACACAATATAACAAAAACAAAACATTCACAATAAACTTTCTCAAAAGGTTCAAGTTTTATTTCTAAGAAAATATCAGTTTGAATAGCTTTAAATACATCTCGTACATCAGTTTGAAGTTTCTTAGCTGATGGTCCTAACATTCGGTAGGGACAAAAAAACGAAATAACTTTTTACAGCAGCGATTCTCCAACTTTTTTTTTTAAATACGCAACGGTCCCTAGCATTTTTTTAAATGACTCACGGTCCCCTCAAAATAAGGAAGTAAAACGAAAAATATAACAACGTAAAAATTCTAAAACAAAACATATTAACCCGGATGCACGGCTTAAGGAAAAACGAGACGCCTCTGACCTTGGCATTATTTAAAATGTTTACTCCTACTATAATAGGAGTTGTACTATTTCCTACTATAGTAAGAGTTCTGTACTTTTGAATTGCACTAATGTGACATCAAATAGCTTCTTGTGATGTCATAAATGCCTATGTAACCTGTAAGCTTTCATGACAAATTATGTTTGTTAAGTTGGTTGGAAGAAAATACTTAATTTTACACAATTTTTTTTTTCAGAAGCGTCGTTAAAATTTTTTGGAAGGTGTTTCGCGGACCCCAGTTTGAGAACCGCTGTTTTACAGTAATGACTTTTAATTTTTATCTTTACTGCAAAATAAGCAAGCGCTGTACTATTACTGATAGAGCAAACCTTAGGCAGGTGAAAAAGTGTGTTCAACGATAAATTTTTACTTTCATTAACGCAATTTGATAAACGTAACGATGAGCTCATGTGAAATAAGTTTACCGGTTTTTTTTTCATTTGCCGAAATATGCATTTATGACCTTTACCGATACCGAATGACCTTACCGGTACATCGTACATCATGTTTATCCTTATAACATTTTGTATCTCAAATTGCTAACAAAAGTAAATTAGGATGCCAAGGGTAACTGATATTTACTACATCTGGTTGTCTGCACAAACGTACAAAGTTCTCTCACGTTTGTCTGTGGCACAGGTTGCGAAATTTGCAAGCGGATTGTTGTGTTCTTTGGTGTTTGTTGAGTAACAATACAACGGTAATAAATAATCAAATGTTTACTTCACAACGGTAATAAACATTTATGCACGTGGCCAAAGCTCAAATAACACAACAACTTTTAAGTTATCATTAAAAGAAAGGAATCTAATTTCCTTGAACTAGCGTGCCAGAAATACGAGCTCGCGTGCCAAGTTGGGCACGCGTGCCAGGGGTTGCCCATGCCTGGGCTACAAAAAAGATTTGCGGGTCGGCGAAATAGTTTTCCCGATTTAAAAATATTTTTGTCGATTTGCAAAAGAGTTTTGTCGATTTGCTGCAAAAAAAGATTTCCCGATCGGCAAAATAGTTTTGCCGATTGGCTACAAAAAAGATTTGCGGATCGGTAAAAGAGTTTTGCCGATTTGAAAACATTTTTGTCGATTTGCAAAAGAGTTTCGCCGATTGGCTACAAAAAAAGATTTGCCGATCGGCAAAAGAGTTTTGCCGATTGTCAAAATAGTTTTGCCGATTGGCTACAAAAAAAGTTTTGCCGTTCGACAAAATACTTTTGCCGATTGTCAAAATAGTTTTGCCGATTGGCTACAAAAAAGTTTTGCCGATTGTCAAAATAGTTTTCCCGATCGGCAAAAGAGTTTTGCCGATTTGAAAATATTTTTGCCGATTTAAAAATATTTTTGTCGATTTGAAAATATATTTGTCGATTTGAAAATATTTTTGTCGAATATAAAATAGTTTTGTAGACTGAAATAAAATTTCAGGATTGCTCTTATGGGCCACCGTAGGAATGAGACAGTTGATATTAATTATTTCTATATACTGTCTCTCTTTTTTCCTTTATTTCTACTGTAGCGTAAAAATAATATGACGCTTCGGCCAAAAACTTGACAATATGCTTAAACGGCCAAATTCGGCCAGATTTTTCCGCACGGCCAAACTATTATTTTTGCGTCCGGGACGATTTTGGTAAGGCCAAATTTCTGAAATGTGGCTGTGAAAAGGCCAAATGGCAACCCTGCTACGTACAAATTGAATGTTAACGTTTAATTTTTGTATTATTTAGCAAAACTTTGTAAGGAGCAGTAGGGGTAGCTACAAAACAAAAACCTGTGAATTCTGTAAACAGGTGTTTACTGGCGGGACTAATATAATCATATATTCTAATACGCTTATTATGTGTCCAGTATAGTTAGAGTTTTTTACCCAGTCCCAGTAATTCAAGTTCATCTTCTGATGGCAGTGATACAGGTACGAAAATCTTTTGCAAACAAACAAAGGAAAGTCAATTTTACTACGAATTTTACGAACTTGTGCTGGCAACCGAAACAACATACTAGCAGAACAAAGAACTAAACAAAAGGAACCAACAATCTTCGTACACAGAACACCAAGGCGGTGTTTTACTATTTATTAAGTGGGAGTAACTCTCAAAATAATTGTAAGGACCCTGATAAATTATGAATTCATTTTGTGTTAAAACTAAAAATTTATATTATTAGTTTTACTGATTCCTGTATCCTATGATGGATATTATGTTTAGTCCTATATATTTGCCATTCCCTGAAATTGCATCAATTTGCAACTACAGTATTAGTTTTATGCAAACTGTAAACAGAAACAAATGCAATTGTTCGATTTCAAATTTAGAAATACATTTATCTTACAATACATAACTGAGTTTAATTTTGGTTATCCAATTGCAAAATATTAGTATTGTTTTATATTACTACGCCACAGTAGTTCTGGCACAAACTTGGCTTTAAAAATGCAAAATAATCTATAGTACAATTGTGGCAACCGTAAAGCGTATCGTGTTAAACTGGCAATATAAGCTGTTACGTCTTTCGCCTGTACACGAGAGCTGCACACAATTAGTGTCATTTAGCCTACTGTAAGGATTCTAAACTGGGGCGACCTAGCCTACTACACCGACCCATTAAAACTGGTGTGTATCATCATAACAGTTGAAATAGAAATTTTGTAAACATTAACCGGAAAAAAGATAGATGTAACATCTGTGGTAGTTAAGGTCACGAAAGATTATTCTTCGAGTGACGATGCTAATCTATAGAGTTAGGTTTCTTTTAACTTCCGTCTGCAAACAATTTAGAAATAAGTTAGGTTGTAATTCTTGTAAAATTCTGAATTTTTCCGGGTGTTCCAGTAGCGTCTTGAGGTGCGTTTTACAACGCACCTAACTATGGTCGACTATCTTACTTGTTTTTTTATGAAGATGGTAGTCGACATACCAATAAAAAATTGCTATATCCTCACCTTTATTTTCATCAATAATTTTAAATTTGGGTGTATACTCTCAATAAGTTTAATGTCTTGACTGTACCATATAACAATTCTAAAGGTTTTTAATGCCATGTTTCACCTAATGCACAGTTAAAACGATTTACGCAATAAAATGACATCCCGATTGATCTTATTTAACAGGCATTTTTATTTGCATATTAAAAAGGTTTTAAATTTTGCAGGGTTGTCTATTTAACGAGGAAACAAACAAACTGGAGTGCTTAACGAAGAAACTCCAGCATATTATCCGACCAATCCTGGCTTGTAATTGCACTGCCCACAGCAGTTCTTCGAAACTACCAACCGAAGTCAACATCTACTAACGATAAAATATTGGACCGGTTAAAAAAGTGAGATTTTAAAGATTTAATTTAGAAATTAAATGGATGTGCTCTATTATTTAATATAAAAGTAGCAAACATAGTTTAAGTATTTAGTAAGTAGCAGCGTGGCTATCGCTCAATAATTGGGAATAAATTTCAGGCGACTGATCAGTGACGGTCTATTTAGTGTAAGAACAGTGGCGAAATTTTTAAAAGGGTGACATTTTTGCTTGGGTTTTAATTCCGCATCTGTAAGTTTTCATAAAAAGTTTAAATTTTATTTTTCATAACGTACTGTATAACGACAGCTTTTGTCGTTTTCCCACCCCTCCCTGTTTGCTAAACTTTAAGTGATTTTTTAATTTAAAAAACTGAAAAAACTGAGAAAACTATCTGATTTGATTGGCTACTGCGAATTTACTGTTTTCTATCTTTCATTCAAAACGGCCATTTCCTTTCTCTATTTTATATAGGCTACTCGTTTTTTTATTCTCTTTTAATATTCAACTTAATAGAAATATATTTGCCTTATAGTGACAGTGCAATAGTATGATAAAAACTTAAAACAAAAACACGAACATCTCTGGATTGTTTTATGGGCCACTGTGTACTTCAATATATTGTTGCACATTTTAGCGTATTGCTAAACTTAAGTAAAAGTACCGATGGACCACTACGCAATGCATCTACCGATAAACCACTTCGAATATAATGCCAGCTTTAAACGCGCAAGGCCTGTTTCATTTGTTTGCGGTTACACGTTTTTTATTCATTTCAGATGTTTCCAGGAAAATATGGCTTCGGCGTTTTTTTGTGCATCGTCACTTTAGACTGTGCCTTTGCATGGGTTAATATTTCGTCTGAATCTTTAGATTTAGATGAAGAGCTGGAAGATATAAAATGCGAGTATGCGCCTGGAGTTAATTTGAGGAGTCGTGAAGAAGAAATAATTTGCTGTGAAGCAGTTGAAGAAGTGTTTTCGGGAAACTGGCACAGTGGAGGTAATTACTTGACCCGCTATTTATCAATAATGAGGGATTGGGACTGCCCGCAGTACAAATCGGTATGTCAAGCACGAGTATTCGCGTTCACACGGTTCAGTTCCTTAGTATACGATTACTTTTGCAATTATACATCACTGGCGGACAAATGTGCGGAGTATATTGTTCATGTCATAGAAGCCGACAACAACACTGCCATCAGTACTGATTGGATTTCACTTGTGAAAAAAATTAATTCATCAACACTTACGATGAACGAGTGAAAACAGCCTTGCGTTGAAATCGCATTATTTGACAAAGAGATTTCCCATCGTGGTAATTTCCAAGAGGTTATAGGTATCAACGTCCCTTTTTGTGAATACGTGTGGTGTGGGTTTGATCAAAGCACGCTACAAAAGCATTCTATATCGCCTTGGACTTGTCTTAGAGACGGGTAAATAGTGGTTTATAATATCAACGCAAATATGATTTATTTATACATTCATTGTCCACAGGTGTAAAGCAACTACGATATCTGTTACTGTGGTGATATCTCTAATCTCCTTCGTGATAACGGTAGTTAACGCCGCTGTGATGATTGTGCTGGTTTTTAATCCAAGATTGCTTTCCAGTCAGTCTATTTATAAGCTGTCATTGGCGTTGGCTGATTTTTTAGTTGGTGCATTTGTCCTTCCTACTGTGCTAAGCAGTGTCTTGAAACTTGCAACTTACCGGATAACTCCTGGACAGCTATACGACGTTTTTAATCCGACCCCAAACAAAACAGTTACCATGCGACAGATGGTTGGTTCAAGAGATGACGCGATTTCAGAGTCATATATAAACTTTGTGGGATATTTTACTACCGTAGCTTTAATAGCGAACGTGTATTCCCTGCTGGGTGCATCCGTCGATAGATTTTTAGCAGTTTATAAGCCGTTGTGGTACCACAAAATCCGGGCTAAGCTACTCGCAAAATTGTGGACTGGTATTTTATGGTCATTTTGTGTAATTTACGCGATTTTGCCGATGGTACTTCAAGATATAGGTTACACTTTTGGTATTTCTAGACTTGTAATAGATGGTACCGATATTGCCTATGTACTGTACTTGTTAGTACCTCTTCCCCTTATGTGGACAATTAATATCTTGACGTTCTGTTACACAAAAAGGCGCCTCAAGATAATGCAGCGCCGTAACTCGAGTCACAATCGCCAAAGAAACTTATATGTGCAATCAAGGCTTGCTAAAACAATCACCATCATTTTAGTCGTCTTTTCTTTTAGCTTATTGCCGATTACTGTGGTTGTGATTTTGGGTTTGTTTTTAAAGAACACTTATGTTGGCAGGCCCTATGAAATGAATGTAGATGCCGCTGTCGCATTGTTTGCAGTCGAATACGTCACTCTAATTATTTTCTTGACAAGTAGCTTGTGGAATTTCTTCATTTATAACAGAAGGGACAAAGAATTTCGACTTGCTACTAAATCGATGGTTAAATCTATCGGTAAAAAGTTAAGATTGATCAAAAGCGATACCGAGTTGTACACCAGCAATCGTCAGACATTATCACGGACAAATACAACAGTATTGACCGTATCATCTTCAATATATCGAATCAATGATTCCACAAACATTTCGGAACTTTAATACTTTCGGAAAAGCTGCTGTCTTACAAAGCCTGTATACATTTTGTATGTTTCGAATTGTGTACCGGTAATTTTCCTTGTCCATATTTTAACTCTTAGATTTTTATGATCAAAACCACAGGGATTTTGTTAAATATTGAAGACGAACAATTAGGACCACAAATTAATACAAAACCGCAAAACGTCCCAATGAATACAATGTTTTGTTCGAATAAAGCTTATGTCTTTCTGTTTGTTGGTAGAATCGTCTCTTTTCCATTTCTTTGAATATAAATTATTCTGCATTTGTCTGTCGTTTTTTTACACAATACAAAAATATACTGCGTCCGGCCGAATAATTTCGTGGGTTAGAGCTTCGCTGTTCACCGGAAGCCAGTCTGCTTTGTTCCTAAGCAAAGCAGTCAGCATTTATTGGCCGATTTGCCGGTTTTCCAACTTAGGCTACAGAATAAACATGAATATCCTATTATAATATATATATATGTCAAAAATCAAACTTTAGTGACAAATAGTATGATTGAAAAATACATTATACATTGTCCCGTCTAAAACTAGAAACATGTGTCCGCTGATTTCTGTAGGGTATTACAACACAAGCAATCATTAAACCACAGAGCTAATTATAGACCTCTAGCTGCATAACTATAAAACAACAACCTCGTGCAGTGTATACCATATTAGAGCGAAACAATGTAAACGACATTGACATATCCCTGACGCAGTTGGGACATGTCATAATCCTACACACTACTTGTAAAATTGTTTACCATTCGAAATATAGCACGGAATATATACCAGTAAACTAACCAGCCGAAAAAAACGTATTTACTCTCAATGAACCGTACAAACATTGGAGAACAGTCGTTTAAATTGTTCAGGCCGCGCACAGTTCGATTAATTAGTCCGGCCCGGTGGTCTAGCGGTTTAGTGCGTCGCCTTTCAATCGAAAGGTTGCGGGTGCGAAACTGGTCGCTAGCTAGTAGTCGGTTGTGTCCTTGGGCAAGGCACTTTACGGACATTGCATGAACCCAGCGGATTAATGGGTTCTACCAAATTGAAGGAACGTGTCTATCATACACAACACACTGCAATAGCTCCGGTAACCCGACGATGGGCGCGAGGTGATCTGACGATTGCCCGTGTGATAACCCCCTTGGTTTTCCCATTCACGGGGATAAACATGAATATCCTATCCTATCCTATCCTAATTGGTTATACTCCATCTAGAGGGTGGCGCTCTATTTTTTACCCTGTATTTTTTTATAGTGGCCATCTATTAGGAGGCGCTTAAATAGGGGTGGCATTCCAATACAGGTTTAGTAATTTATTCTAAAAAAAGTATTGTCAAAGAAATCATCATGTGTTCGAAACTGAAACCGATAAAAAATTTAAATTTCTATTTTAAGAGGTTCCTAGGTTTGTAATTGTATTCGGTAGGTTTCCCCCGGTTTCAGGAACTCCAATTTGCATTTAACTCTTACGAGGTACCGGTGATAAGGGAATATGGCTGCCTCAACATTGATTCAGGAAATACCGGTATGTATTTGTTTTCTATTTTGCGTATTTCGCAACTCACGGGAAAGGGGAAAATATGGAAACTGCTCACTTGAACTATTATAATTTTAACTCTGTCTCTGTCCCAAACAAAATTATCTCAAACACAAAACTAACGCTAACTTCAACCCCAGCCTTTACAATAACCCTAATGTCACAATCTTTATTATAGTGAGCAGTTTTCATTTACAGTGGAACCCCGCTTGACGACCACCTCATTATCAGGACCACTTCAGTGCGGTCCCAAATAATTTACTATGGTAATGCATTGCATACTGTTTCAATAACGTGACCACTCCGGTTTCCAGACCAGGACCGCCATTTTTTGGCCCAAAACTTCAAATTTAACTCCGCTAAAGCCACCACATATGCCTAATAATGTGCTTTTGTCACCAAAATTATAAGTTTAAATTTCTTTTGTGATCAAAACAATAAGATTACACACACTCAAAAGAAAATTGTAGCAAACAAAACTGAATTTTATAAGATAAATTCAGAACCATAAAGCCCCGTTTACACCAAGTGAAGCTCGGCGTACGGCAGCGCAGCGACCATAAAACAAACAAAAAAATATTCGCTCGGCGTATGCCGAGCGCACGCTCGGAAAGTCGAGCTGCGCTACGCCGAGGTTCGCTCATGTAGCGAATTTCAAGGGCGTAGCGAGTGTATGTTATAATATATTTCTATGGCAAGAATTGGTTTCCATAGATACGGTAAAGTCGTCTTCAGACGCTTTCAATGGATGAATACAAACTTTACACTAATTTTTACATATAGATACTTAAACTAGTTTAAGTATCTTTAAACTTATCCACAACAGTCGTACAAAAACAAAACTGAATTGCTGCATGCAGTGCAGCAGTGAGTAAACAACTTGTACCGTACATAAATTTAGTAATATTTTACCTTTTTACTTATATGCTTGTAGCCTACAACCTTTAAACTGTATTGTAAAGACATTTATGTAAACACATCTATTGGTTCTCCCAAATTACATACTATATATTTACTGTAATAATTTGTTCAACATTTGTGATGGAAAATATCGAGCTGTCCAAAGTGATTTTCTCGGCGGAAGTACAAAAACACCATTGTTTGTACGATATTTCCCTATTTTCACGAAGAAATAAATTTAAATCCAATCTACATTTAGTTTCTAACATAACACATTTTTTATTGTTTATTTAATCATTATCTTGGTGTTGAAATTCCAAAACAAAACTAAACGGCAAGGCTTTATGAAAGTAAAAGTTTATGCTTAGTGGTGTAATCAGTAGTGAACGCGATTGCCCAAAAGAGCTGTACGCAAACGTGTATATTATTATACGTTTTAATAAGTCATATATATACATGCGTAATAATTAGGATACCTATGGTGCAAGTAGTTAAAATGTTTTATTGCATTTTGCTGTTGTTAACAGCACATCGGTTGTTAAAACTTAATTTGGCTTCTCAATTCACATTATGATCATAACCATCATATACACATCGGTTCACTACAAACGCTGCGCTTGGTGTAAACGGTTGTGCGCCGAGCCACGCCGAGTACGCTGCGCTCGCAAGTTTGGTGTAAACAGGGCTTAACAGTTGTTTAAAATCATTTTGCAAAAAATAGTGGCGTTTAGTAAAAATTTAGTAAAAATGCAGACATTTTGGCTGCATATGACGACAACTTACTCCAAAGCAAAATTCGCTAACACGACCACCCCACTAACGCGACCGTTTAATGACGGTCCAATAGGTGGTTAGGTAATCGGGGTTCCACTGTATTTCCTTTCTTTAGTTTCCTCAATGGATAAACACAAGGGTCGAGAATGTGTATATTCTAATTTTAACCTGACTACTCTTGTCATCATTATTCATTTTTCCCTGGTCAAGTGTGATTTATGTATCACTAAAATGCTAAAATAGCCTATCAATAAAATGTAATACCAAATAATCAACACACTGCAACATCTTAAAAAAGAAGTATGCCACATGCGTGCTCTCTGGTGGGGCATATTCCCACTTTTTTAAATTTAGGATGGTTTGCTCACAAAACAAAGAAGAATTATTTTTTGCTGGTGTATGTTTCATCATAGTGTAACTGTGGCATATTGTTTTACATGCCTTTTTTATATATCTTTCAGTATACGTAACTCTTTGCACAACATGTTTGCACAATGCTATTCTTTTTGTTTCTTTTATATATAACTTTACTTTTTATTTTCACATGTTTCGATAAACACATGGATTTTCGGTGTCTTCTAGTTAATCTTTAATTGTAATTATTTTCTTATTATTTAATGCTTTTTGGGCGTATGATAGATTGATTTTGTGGCTAAACTATCACTTACATGTGGTAGCCAAGATTGCATGTCATGCATATTTCTTTTAATTTTCACCACACAAAACTGCCACACTTGCCATATCAGATGCCTAACGTTGGGTGGCTTTTATTACTACAGGATCGCTTTAAACACTAATCCTAACCCTCCAAGTAATCTTGTAGTAAGTAGAGCTACAGCCCACCGCTTCTGAAGTGATTGTAGTATATTCATAGTAAATGTAACTTTAATATTTGATCAGTCCACTTAAATTCACTGGATCGACATTTATCACCAGAAACAACCAGGGTCCCCAAAAAGTAGCTAATGGTCACCACATGGTGATCAGGGTTAATCAAATACTAATCCAGAATTTCCTATATCAAGGGATTAATTAAATTTGATTATCTTTATAGGAACTAAATCCTGAAGAATTTGAGGTTGTTTTGGAAGAATTGAATGATGGTATTTCCACTATTTATTGCAATTGCCCAAAATACGGTGGACCAGTAGTTGTCAAATGCACAGAGGATACTCCAGGAAATGATATTAAAATGCTCACAAGCAGGTTAGGTTTTTTTAAATGTAGTAGGATCTAAAAGTAAAAGTGTCATAAAAGCAACATTTTTGAATTTTATTTTCTTAAATCATAATTACATAGATATAATATATTTATTTTTTCTCTATGTATGGCAGAAGAGTTGTTAATTAGGCAGATGTCAGATAAACTCATGCGCACTTTTGGGTTGTCTATTGCATACGATTGGGACATTGGTTACACAGGGTTAAGACTATGTCGATGTATGTGGCCCAACTGCCTGATGTTTTGGCACCAACAGCCATTTGGTCGTTTTTAATCGAGTTTTAAGCTTTATCTGATTTACCTAACTACCAAGTTTATGTTACCTTTTTAAATTTAGGTTTTTTCCTTTTTTTGTATAAATATTTATTAATTCTCAGCGCTGAAATTCATCATTTAAACTCTGAATCGGGCGTTTTTTCTGAATTTTGTGGCGAAGTACAGTGGCGTACAAATTCCAGTTCTATATATGGCGTCGTTCATAAATCTTCGTGGATGAAAAATCTAAGTCGCATGCTTGATTCGATGCGAACCAAAAACGAGAAAATATCATGGGCGCTACGCTTTAGAATGACCTTGGATATTGGCCGTGGTATCAAGTTAATGCAAGATAGAGAAATTAAAAAATGGGTAAAGGCAACTGATGTTATAATCGATACAAACATCCGAGCCAAACTTTGCTTCTCGGAATGTGTTGAACACTTTTTAACGTACACTCAAATGTTCGGGTTTTTGCTTTGGAAAACGGCACTCGGCTGGGAGAGAGAAGATAAAAATCAACCAATTAGAGCAATAGAACACCTTCAAGATTGGAATGTCATCGGCATTCTCAGTCCCCAGGACAAAATGGTTGCAGAGTTGCTAAAAACATTGTTCTACAACTGCTTATCACCTAACGCAGACTTACCTGAACAAATACGTATGTTGGAGGGTTTCTGGGATGCAAGAATTTCAAGGTTAGCTGATGAGAATGCCAAGGAATTATCTCCCCTCATGAATAAGACGTCAGAATTTCCAAAGCAACAACAAAATGAGCGTAAGGTGTTGTCAAGTGTCTCACTCAAAGAAAAAATAAATTGTGAGTTTAAAAATAAAATGTTTATCCACTAAGAAAAATGTAACATCAAATGAAAAGTGAGGTTTATCATATGCATGATCCACTGAATGTGTTTTCTGTACCACTCTGTACCGTGTCTTATAAGAAACAGTCGCATCGCTATGACATAGATTTACCAACACAGTCGTACTTTTACAGTTACTTATACTGTTACAGTACTGTACTTTTTTACTGCCAATGTCACACTGTTACTTCGATTAAACGCTGAATTAGTCGGTATTTGGACTTTTATGTATGGCATCTTTGGTGTTTATGACCATTCGGATATTATGACCAAATAGGTCTGATCCCAAAGAGGTCATATTAAGTGGCGCCTACTGTATAAGTGTGCCATCATTTTTTATCATGGCTCTTAAGTGGCCTATTTAGAAAGGTATTTTTAAACTACAGCCTGACGGAATTGTGTCTTTAATAACGCAAGAAAAACGGTTGATTATCTGAATTTCATTGGCATATCTCATCGTTATCATATCCAGACTCTGGAATTATATTGTCTGTTATTTCACCAGATGAAGATGGATTGAGCACCTTATCAGCTTTTTCAATTGACCTAAGTATTTCAGCTTCATCATCAGACTCTGTTATTTCACCAGATGAAGATGGCGTGAGCACCTCATCAGCTCTATCAATTGACCTAAGTTTGTCAGGTGTGTACTTAAAAATATGTTAATGCTATCATGGGGGTGACAAGGATTAAATCTTGAAGGCAAGATTTGAACCTTGGCGCCGCGCCGTCGCCAATTATTTCAATTGCTCAGAAAGGTGTCCATTTTTTCCTTCATTCACTGTTTTTAGATGCAGTAAACTATTTTTTAATGGTTTGCATTTAACCATAATTGGCTTCACAGCACTGCTCCTTTCCAGCTTTGTGGCCTTATTTTTAACCTTCACATAGTTACAATTCAAAACTTAATAAAATACTAATTTCATTTTTTCGTTTCCTATAATTTCCAATAAAAACAAAACTGTTTTTAAATGAATAAAAGGCTAGAAAAATCTAGCCTATGGTGAATCAAACTACTGGGATAACAATCCAACACTCTAACTCAGACAACGGCCAAATCTGGCGCGCTTAGTCCTTTATTTTGTCCTGTCAGGTGTTATCGACATGTTGAAAGACAAATGGAGATGTCATTATGATATCACTAGATTTGTGCATTCTTGCTACATGTGAGTGGCGGCTTGATCACCCGCCAGTATAAGAATAAAATTATTTTGGCCCCTGATCTAAATAGTGTGTCCACCCCTAGTCTAACCACTGCACATGCTTGTCTATGATTGTAGTATATTGATTGTGGCAAGTAATCAAAGCACAGTTTTAATTTGACCTGCTTTTACCTTACTTTGCAGAAAAGATATATAACCAGGACCTGGGTGCAGTGGGGGAAATGTCACCACCTTCTTCAAATCTCCAACCGTTCAAAAACGAAATACGTCGATCTTGGAACAATGAAAATCCTCCTGGGAGAAATGACAACCTTGAGAGTATAAGCGTACTAATGCCTAAACAAAATGTCAACGATGTACAAACAGACGAAAATCAAATTCGATGTCATGATGAAATTGTTCAACCGGAAAATGATCCACAAAATGTCACTGATGTACAAACAAGTCAAAACTCCCAAAAGCACCTTAGAAAGTCCAAAACCCAAACTTGTGCATGGAACTTATGGATGTTACCAGGTAACTTAAGTTGTTTTGGTTCTTTAAAGTTATTGCCAAATAACAGCATACTTTCCTGGTTCACTCTCTGCTGTAATCTAGCCATTTTAAAGGTCGAAAAAACTGGCTGCAAATAAATAAGATTCATGTCAGCATGGCTTATGCAGTTTTCCTTGCTTTTTGTAATAATAAAATTAACTGTAGATTATTCAGGACTTTCCCAAACACCAAAACTAAGTCTCTGTATTTCAGCTGTTGGTGTTGTAATTGTAGCGGTTTATGCTGCGTCTTTGATATTCAACGAAACAGGTATTGGAAGTAACTTTTATCAACCTATTGCGGCTAATTATTGTTCTGTGGCCTTATAAACTGACGAATTAAACTCCTTGTTAAAAATGCCTATTAACATAAAAACTGGTATCCAAACCTACCTTAAACTTTACGCAGTTCCGCTTTGCACCATTGTTTCCATCCACTTAGAATTGTTTTTCAAATTCCCAAATGCAAGTTTTTTGGTTTACTCAAATTAATGCCACTGTTGTTGCCACACAATTAGTTGTTGCTACTTTTACTTATTTTACGTACGTTTTTAGAAACTGAAAATTTACAAAACTTTTTTTCAATATTGTTTTACCTTATTTTTTAGGCATTAAATGTCTGAATATCACTACCACTGTCTTCTTCTGTCACCATGTGCTGTATTCTCATCACTGGCGCCGAACGCGGGTATGCAGAGTACGCCAGCCTACCCTGGCATTTTGCCAGGGTATGCAGCATCACATGATTTTTACGCGTTTTGATCATCAGATCATCTATATAATTGCCTATCTGCACTACAATTCAACTGCGCAAGACATACAAGCGTCGCGATGGGAGAACAACACGTTTTTTTTTTGTCTACATTAGTACATACTACATACACGATAATACCTAGTGCAGTGCCGATCAGGATTTTTCACGATCATTAAAATCCTTGCCGATCTGATCGCGACCTAAATTGCGCCAAAAAAGACGCTTATTTTCTGACGCGAAATGCTAACTATGAGAGAAATATAGTTTTACTTCACAGCTATAAATCGATTAAACTGTTATTTACACTACTTAACTGCACAGATTAAGCTTGAGCTAAAGCTTAAAACATATAAAATTTAATTTTTTTATACGGTTTGTGGTAAAACGTATAATATATATTTTGTCGCACCTTTGCTGTGATTATACAGGGGCGTCAATGAAACAACAACTTAAGAAACAACCAGGCACTTTTATAAGGTATTTAAAGATATATTCCAACTTCCAAGCATAAGTTTTATATTCGGTAGGGAGTGTATTAATGACATTTAGGAAAGCTAATCCGTTTCTTTTATCCTAATTTATTAAGCAATCTTCGGCATAGCATGTAAGTAGGAGGATTGTTTGGCTTTGGTCCAACTTGCACCTAGCCGAAATGAGTAGACGCATGTATCTTTTTGATGACTCGTGCGAACGCTCGAAGCGCACGCTAATGATAAGAGAGAGTAAACTAATGTTTCTTTAGTATAAACAGTCTGCTATCAATTAAAAATATAAATCGAAAATTGAGTTAAAACTTATTTTACGCATTTTACACAATTAAAATTTTCAGGATTAATAATGTGATTTATTGTTGTTTGCATGATTTAGTTTTACAGAATGATTAATTAGATCCCGCTACGTAATGCCCTGTTGAATCTATGCCTGCCCTAACTAAATTGATTTTAAACTACTTTTTAGATACGTAATTAATTGCCGAGATCATTTGATTTCCCAGACGCGCACATACACATTTGGAATATAACATTTGTTTCACCAATTGGCCTATTCCACGCAAGTAAGGAAAGTCGAATGGTTTACGTCGGGACGATTAAATTATTTTTTAACTCCTTTGGTTGCAAACCGGACGATTATAACTAACCGGAATCTAAGGAATTTTTATAGGATTAAATGGGCTATAAACATTTACACAAGCTTAATAAAGAGGCGTACAACAACCACTGGCAACTATAATATCTTATATTCTAAATAGGAGTCTAAAGGAACTCATAATACTAGAGCACTTAATACGCGTAGTGCGTTTCTCCTTACCGAAAGCGCATCTATCGTGCGAAGACGTCCGAACATTTTTTAAAGCGAGAGCTCGGAAAACAACTTGCTTTTTTATCGCATCGCTTTTTGTGGCAAGGAAAGATACATTACCGTAAATGTCAGTTGAAGTCTAAAGTCAACATTGCAAAACAAGAGTAGTTTATACAATTTATTTACTTAATCTATTTTGTTTTTAGCTGGAGATTTTATTGCAATCGGCGCAACGAACGCGAGGGCTCCAAATTATTTAATAAAACTTTTACTAATCATGCCGAATCGGTACCAGCTCGAATTTTTTAACGTTAAGAGCCTAGTTTGAAATGTCAAAGAGATGCATTCTAGGGCAATTTAATGTTAAAAAATTTTTTGAAATTGATTTTCTCTCAACCCTCGCATGCCCTGGCTTTTCGTATGTTCGGCGCGCCTGATTCTCATTCATACCATTTTCCTTCATACCACAATCACTTTCCCCTTCTCATGCCCCTTTCTCTCCTCTCAGATCCAATTGAGCTCCAGCAGCGCACAAGGTTCATTCTCGACAAAAACTCCGTTCCAGCGTTAACCGGACATCTTTCTGATATTTACCCCTGGATTCGGGAGACGGATTTCTATGCCGGAAACCAGTCGCACGGACAAGACGTCGCCGTTCATGACCTTTTTAAAAAAGAAAACGGAACTTTCCGGAGCGTTATGGTCTTGGGCTCAGCTGGAAGCGGCAAAACTACTCTGCTGCAGAGACACGCCAAATTGGTTCTTGAAAAGCGCATTAAAACACTCTTGCATATTCAGGTTGTCATTTATATTCCGTTCTACGAGTTCGATACGACTGAAGTAGGTAATTTCGAACACATGATGGCCGTCATGTATTATCC
>CH002030.1:140609-163996 GCA_000149265.1 Ciona savignyi
CATGAGCTTTGTAAGTGGTGCTGGTGAGAATTTTGCCCATGACAGATCGTGGGTTACCTGCAAACAAGGCTTGTTCAAGTCCGATTTTGTATGTTTATAACAAATTTGTATTTATAATAAAATACTATATAAGGTTGACCCACATTAATTGATTTGTAATTACCCTAACAATGTGTAATGCAGTTTGTCTTTATTAGAGCCAGTATTTATTATAAAATGAATTTTCTGAGTTTTTACTCATTAAAGGGAAGAGAATAAAAAACAATCGTTCTAATCGTATCAACATTCATCATCCAAATGGTATTCCTGTGATACATAGGTTTTTGCTAAGTATGATTATTATTTTGATCATTTTTTTTGAGTGTTGATTGGAACATGAAAAAAAAGAAGAAGCCTGGTGGACTCAAGCAGATTGATCACAAGCTGTAGTTATATCAAACATACAACACACAGCAATTAGTTGTGAAACTATGGATATGAGAAATACTGATGATAAGCTGAGCAATAGCAACTGTTTTGTGATTCACAGGGATAAAATTCTTATCTGTTAAAACTAAGCATTGTGTGTTTATAAGAGGGATTTACTGAATAATGAAAGCTGTATTACTATGAGAGTAATCCTTGCACTACTTTGTCCTAAAATCTATAAGATGAATTAAAAAACATGATGTTTACAAACAATTGTCTTTTATCAGTGCAATTGATTAAGCTTCCTATCCTAAAAAATCCACAAAACCACCTAAATACAAGAGCCCCCCCCCATTTCCAACCTTTGAAATTGCGCTTTGTGGCCGATGAGGTGGTTGAATCCGCAATGAGAAATCTTCAGCATCGTTTCCTATTTTTCTCCAGGTTGGCTTCTCCTCCATTGGTTTATGTGGCTTTAATTTTGACGGTGCAGTCATCGGTCTATTAAGGTGTTCTGTCTTGTTTAGACCTCCGTATTCTCTTTCATAATTTTCCCGAGCAAATATCAAGTCTTCTTGATAGTTGGTCTGTAAATTACAGTTTCAAAGTTGAGAAATGTAAATATAGATTAGGATAATTCTATACAAACTTAAAACTATAAAAAATTAATATATTAATGGTATAAAGAAGGTACATTGGTTGAGCACATTTTAAATCGCACACATATAATTGCTGTTGTTATCTAGTAAGTCTAACAAGCACACAGTAACCAAAATTTACTACAGGGATGTCTCGTCATATATCAATATGAAACAACAACAACAACTGCAAATGCTTCGGCAATGCAACTGGGGGTGCTTAGTATTTTAATGAACCGATAATCCACCAATCTATTTTAATTTGTTTTATTTTTTTGCTCGCACTGAAAAAAGCAAAATTTGTGAAATATAGTTGGTGGTCTTATACCTGATCTCTTAGTGTCAAAGTGTCTACACTCGTTAGGTCCTGTGTTGGGCTGGGCGCAAACATGGAGTTTGTGGTCCCACTTTGGTAAGACTTGCTTCGTTCATTTCTTTGCAGTTCACGCACTGTGGTTAAATGCGCTTCCAGAGGCTTTGAAAATATAAACCGTAAATATTCTGTGCAAAATCTGTATATGTGACTTCTTATTACCATCCACAAATTGCAATCTTCGTAAATAATTACAAAAAAAAATTAAAAATGTGATTTGGTCCCATAGGTTTTCCGGAAATGTAAGGAAATAATAACTGAAAAAAACAAGTTTTTCTAATTTTTCAATTTAATACTGAAAAATCTACCATGAGAATTAATAGAAAATTCAACTCTTAAAACCTTACCAGTATACTTATGATAACAGAAAAGAATAAAATATAAAAAGACACACATAATTTGATAGAAAATGTGGTGTAGCTGTAAATGCATCACAAATTGTGATTTTACACTTTCCAGCACTATTAATAACCAGCTTCAATCATGTGTTGCTATACAGATTTCTTATGTATATGAAACAACAATATATTGTGCTAAAATCCACCTAAATTTTCTAGTAATAATAATATATTACCTTGAGAACAGGAGTTGAAGTGATTTGCCTTTTTGATCGAATTGGCTTTGAAATTTTCCGCTGTGAGGAAGATTTTAGTTTGTTTTTCTTGGAGTAAATATCTTCTGTGATCTTCCGTGCAGAAGGAAAGTACTTTGAGGGAATATTTGGTTGGAAGTTATAAAACAAAACCATGTTAATACTTTTCAATAGACATAAAGACCTATACTGAAAGGAGGTTAGACCATTTCAGTACCAATATAAACATTGGAGCACTGAAACTAGTAAGTATTTGAATACCAGAACCAGGTTATACACTCAAGTACCGGTACCTATAAATACATTCATATGCCTTGATTGACTAAATTAAAATGGATTATTAAAAACAGAAGATTTGTCAAATACATAATTAGCTGTGGCAACTCAACTGTGGGTATAATATAATTTGGATTTATTGGTGTTATGATACCTAACGTGATGGTCCTATAGAGTAGCATTATCTAGTTAGGAAAAAGAATTCCAATATGAATCCAACGATTGCTCATATATTACTAACATATGTTCTTTACCCATCTTAGGAATAAAATGGGAATATAGTCCACATGGCTCCATTACACAGACTATAACTACCCCATGTTCCGGCCAGTTAGTCTGGCGGTTAAGTGCGTCGCCTTTCAATCGAAAGGTTACAGGTGCAAAACTGGTCGCTAGCTAGTGGGTTGTGTTATTGGGCAAGGCACTTTATGGACATTGCCTGGATCCAGCGGATTAATGGGTTCTACCAAATTGAAGGAACTTGTCTGTCATATACAACACACTGCAATAGCTCCAGTAACTCGACGGTGGGCGCAAGGTGGTCTGACGATTGCATGTGTGTTAACCACCTTGGTTTACCCATTCACGGGGATAAACATGAATATCCTGTCTTCTTACCCCATCAGTTTTATCCAGGACATGCTTGTTACAGTGGAACCAATGGTGAACTTTCCTCAAAGCCAACAGCTGTTGCTCAGCGTGGTGGAAATGATTTCCAGGCCCCTGGTTGCCAGCTGCCACTTCTAACAACATTTTCTCAAGTACCGAGTAAAAAATGCTGTCCTGAGTTTTCTGGTTCCGAATATTTTTCTTGCCTGTGAAAAAGAGAAAAAGTTTGTTATTTTTATTTTTTTTTTACACATATTTATATATGATAGGATGGGATATTCATGTTTATGAATGGGAAAACCAAGGGGGTTAACACACCAGCAATTGTCATATCACCTTGCGGCCCCTGTCGGTTACAGGAGATATTCCAGTGTGTCGTATAGGATTTAGTTTAGCTTTGCCGGTAGAACATTAAACAATAAGCCATTAAATTACTTTTGTTGGAAAATTAATTAATCGCATCTTCAGTTAACTCACAACTTCTCTAAAAATGACTGTTAGATGTGCGAACAAATATGTTTATACAAAGCATCCACAAAGATGCATGCATACAGGTTTGACATAAGTTTATTAGCATAACATTACCTGTTAGTGAACGGACTGCTAGGTCGTTTTTAAACCTCTGCAGAGAGCTAACCATCTTTTGATATTCAATCACTTGCATCAGGTTGCTTTGAGACAATATCTTTAACTCCTTGTCCGGCCCGATCATTTTGTCCGACTTACAACCAGTCTAGAGCATACCCAGTAGATTCAGTAGAGTATATGTTAGTCTTAAGCAATTAAAGGGAAAACGTTTTAATATACAGACTAATAATTTTTTTTCATTAATTCTAGAAATGTATAAAAGAAATTAAGAATGACGTTGCCCAAATAACACCTCAACTTGTGCATATAAATCAGCGAAAATATGAGGCAGTTTAACAAATACCCCTTTTTAATACTATCTTTTGCGACTCCGGAGTGAAAACTATGTATTTCCTTTCCGTGCTCAAATAGCGTTCGTAGCAACACATATGCCTAATGCATTATGCTCTCTGTCGCTTATGGTGTCAAGTTTTTAAAAACATTTGTCTAAAATTTAAAAGAATAGGTATCTGGCAAATATGTCAGATTGTTTACTTGCCAATAAAGTGTATACAAATTTTAGAAATAAAAATATCATATTTGATTAAAGTTGGCAAAAATAAATCGGTTTCGAAACAGGGAAATTCCCATTGTAACATTCCGCGGTAGTTTTGACATTTTAATGATGGAGTTGTAATATTTGTTTCTCCCATGAAATTAAATATTAACAATTGGGGTAAACTCAAAGTACTGTTGCTCAATTTTTATATAATTACTTTCTTGTTAGCGACGAACATTTGTTTGTAAAAAGCGACAACATGGATGATGATACACATATCAATGACATTGTTTATTCTCAACCATTTGGTTGTCTAAGGGGCAAGATACTTAGCGTCCATTGTGTGTACCCAGTAGATTATTAGCTTATACTGAAGAAACGTCTAAATAATACACAACACACTATAATAGTTTCGGTAACCCAAATGTGTGCACGATCTGACGTTGTCTGTGTAAAAACTCTCCCTTGCACCGTATTCTAAACTTTGGATATATGTAATACCGCCACTTCCGTTTTATCATTCACCGGGATTAGGATAGGACACACGCGAATGTTGCTTAAATATGGTAGTGCAATGGGTTGTACATAGATTATGGAAAGCTCTTTCATGAGCTTGACTAGGCAAAAGGCAATGGTCAGATTTAAGGCATCCTTTGTAATACAGTTTGTATGTCGTTTTGCGGTATTTTTACTGATTCCGATTGTTTATAAACTTGTGCAATAAACCTCAATTAGACAATTCAAACCACTTCGATATCCCAGTATTAAGAGTGTGGACCTCACAATGCTAATTCAATAACAACAAAGTTACTCCAAGTGCAATGCAAATGTATTTCAATAAACTTCACGGTTACAAGATGTATTAATCCAGATTGGTGTGATTCTGAGAGATGACATTTAATTTAGAAACATTTATCAAAGAACCTTTTTAAAATTATTAAATTGTCATTTCAAGAATTTTTTGTACTGTGATTTGATTAGTCGAATGAATCCAGCCAATGTTAAAAGGCAGACAAGCAATGCTGGATTCGATAAAAATACAATACTATTGTTTAGAAACGTTTACAAATATATAATGAGCAGAGGTATATATAAGTAAACAGAAATACATTAACAAAACCAAACCAATTTTAGTGACAACTGATAACTGAACCACAATCAAAATATATTCAGATTTTTGTGCAGAAATTTTCTATTTATACAAAATGAAGCAAATTGGGCAGAATAAAAATCGATTAAAATGTTCTACAATTTCTAGTCTTTGAAAGAACAAACAGATACTAGTAACTATGAATCTAACATAGAAATCTGTTTTCCATTGAAACCAAAATATAGAAACACACCAAAAATCAAATGTAAATTCAAATTTAAAAGCAACCATCTGGTTAGTGACAAAGCCTTACTTTCTATATAGAAATGTACTATTTATTTAAATATAGAGTATGTTAAATTGCAAAACTTACGATCTTAAGGCCATTATATATAGAAAGGAACTCGGTAGATTCATTTTTTGATAAAAAATGAGAAAATTTATACGACTGACAACTACGCGACTAGGCAAGTTGAAGTATTTAGAACAAACATTAGAATTCTAAAGGAAAAATAAGTTGGAAGAATAAGAATGCAAATTGGTCAAATACATTCTGATTCCGGTATACTAAGTCGTGGGTGTAGTTTTTGCTTTACCCGCCGCTTGTATAATTTGCATTATACATTTTCCAAACTCTTCTAAAACCATCATTTCTGTGACGTTGGTTGATCTGTTTGTCTTTTCTGCCTCTTCAGCTTGGGCTAGTAGGCAGGTACATGTAGCTTCTATCACTTCTTGTGTGAAAAATGTGTAAGGCAGTCTTTCCCCGCTTGTGCTGTGGTAGTTTAAAGGGCGCTGACTAGTTGGTCGAATTTCCCCAATGTGCGTACTTATTCTGGATTTCGCTGCAGCTTGTTGCTGGCAGCGTACAGCGGCCGCGTCGGCCAAGTTCATCAACGGGTGTTGTTCGTTTTGTGTTATGCTTTCCTCGTCCAGATTTTTACAACCAATGCACTTGCACTTTGAGGTGCAGGGAATCCGGGCTTCGTAACACTCGCAGTAGTTCTTAAGGCAACCCGAACGTTTGCAGTTACAACCTTTTTGATGAGATCTATTCGCATCTCTACCGCGGCCGATTTTCGGCCGGAATGCTAGGGGGTTTCTTTCAAGGCAGGATTTAATGGCCTTAGAACGGTCACCGTCGAATTCAAGGTTATTATGACAGTTTATGCAATTGCAAGAATCGCAAAAATGTCCATTAGCAAAACACTCACAGTATAACTTTAAACAAAGAGACTTCGTACAGTTACAAGGCTTACGAAGTTTACCATTCAAAACAACTTTTTGTGAAATCTTTTGTTGCATGTTCGGGTGCAACTCCATGCTACCAGTAGCTGCTGATTCAGAGCTGTACACATTAGGTCCACTGTTGATCTGCTTTTTAAACTGCTCAACATATTTTGCAGGTATCATAGCATAGCCAATGTTACCAGTCTGTAGTATGGTTCCAGAGGCCAGGTTTGAGACTGCTTGGTTTGATGTTAAAGAGGTAGTAGCAGGCATTATAAGCCTTTGATGAGGTTTGCTCTGCTGCTGCTGTACAGTCCTCTGGTAGGGTTGTATATTAACAAATGGTTGCTGCTGAACTATAGTCGTCCCAGGAAGTACGTCATTTGAAGTGGCTGCGACGTAGTTAGTGATGCCGCCTGGATTTTGACCATTCGGCGCAGGGATAAGTCTCACACAAGGCATTTTGACGCCAGGAATCTGTAACCTTTGTGGCATCGGTACTATTTGCGGTTGAGAAGGTTGGATAGTTGATACGTTTATTCTGTTACCAGTTGGGGCAGAAGATACAAAAGCTTGGAACTGAAATTTGGATTGTGAAGCTTGAGAGTTGGATATTTGATTTGAGGTGTTTATACTAACTGAATTTCGCTGGACAGTTGGCTGTATCATTGATACCTTCAATGATGTTTTCATTGGGGATATAGGAATTTTAAAGCCACCTTTCACTGGGGAAAGAGTAATATTCGATCCTTTTACAGTCACAGTTGGTGCAGATGGCAGTCGTTGTTGGTTTGTTGAGATTACCCCACTGGCAGGACGCTTTAATACATATTTTGTGATTACAGGGTTTCCAACTTTTTGCTGAGTAAAAACTTGAAGAGGCTGAGTGGTTAATGGGCTTTGTAATCCACTTGGAACATTTACGAATGTTGGAGCTATAGTTTGGGTGATTTCAGGTTTACTTGGAGTTTGGTCGTCTACTTCCATAAGCATAGTTTCAATGGCATCATCTGTTATATCAGAGGAGCTTGTTTCAAATTTGACACCACTATCCGGTATGTTGTTCAGCATTTCATCCAGATCTGGTTCAAAAGACTCCATTTTGGAGATTTATTGTAGAAATTTACACCTAAAATTTAAACCAACATTCTGAAACGTAAAATTATTAAGTTCATTAAGGTTATGGGTACTTGACAAAAAAAATGGTATAAATGTTTTTTAGGAGGTTGACTGAGTGGTTACATATCAAACAATCATATGAAACAAATTGCTATTAAAACCAGTGACTGGTCAATATTAAAGGGAACGAAAGAAGGGAAATTGCTCACTAAAAGTTTAGAAACTAATTCTAACCTCAACCACCTCAACCCCAACACTATCTCCATTTTAGTGTGCAGTTGTTCTGCTTCTTTACTTTTACTTTGAATCCCCAGTGACTGGCTTATCAACTATCATGGAAGCGCCTGCCACAATAAAAACAATTTCATGCATCTGTAACGTCTTATTTTTTATATACCAGACAGTCGATACTGGTATTTTATTAATTTTATAAGGTTTGGTATGCATTTTTGTTATTTTGTGAGTGCATATTTCATGCAAGCTAAACTGGCTAATCTAGTGAATGGACATTTTGCACAATATAGGAATTGTGTCTTAGGATAGGATAGGATATTCATGTTTATCCCCGTGGATGGGAAAACCAAGGGGGTTAACACACGGGCAATCGTCAGATCACCTCGCGCCCACCGTCGGGTTACCGGAGCTATTGCAGTGTGTTGTATATGATAGACACGTTCCTTCAATTTGGTAGAACCCATTAATCCGCTGGGTTCAGGCAATGTCCGTAAAGTGCCTTGCCCAAGGACACAACCGACTAGCTAGCGATCAGTTTCGCACCTTGCAAACCTTTCGACTGAAAAGGCGACGCACTTTTAACCGTTAGACCAACGGGCCGTCTTCAAACTGTAATGAAGGTGAATCAGTTATTGAAGTCACTTTTAAATTTTATTATTTCTTGCTCTTCATGTTCTTGTTTAAGTAGTGTTTAAAAGTTTTAGCACCAAGTATTGTTGTGTGTTAAACAATTTAAATACCAAAAATACATGCAAACATAAAATTTATGCATAATTTTCTTCTTATTTTCTTGGTGAATTATAAAAATGTCTGATTGCATATCTGTGAATTTTAAAAACAGAACATAGTTTCCAGTCTGGCATTTAATGGTTACATGTAGTACTCAAAACGTTTTAAATTATGATTTGGTGGCTATAGACCAGTCTGAAAACATTGCAATTTTCCATAAATCTTAAGAACAAAAACTAATAATCCAGAAAAGTGAATCTGATAACCAAGTAGCAGTGTAGGAAGTTCAGTACATTTCACTCGTATTTAAACTTCCAAAAAATATAGCTACTAAACCAATTCTGTATTTCAACCGATCGGTATAGGCCAAGTAAACATTAAAAATCTAAATAATCCTGCGAATTTATACGCCGTACCACGGGCGTTGCCACCGAATATCTGTATTTATGGCTATAAAAACATAAATTTATAGTAGGAATGTGCTGTATTTTTCCTAAATCTTTAATTCTCTTTTTAATACTTAATTTAAGTCTTCCCGCCCTTGGTATTTCCCTGATTCCACTTGAAAACAAAAATCCATTTTGTTCAATTTTCCTACTTCGTTTCTGAAAGTGCAAAGGTAGACGCTACAGCGATTTCGCCATAGACACCCGTGTTACTAACAACGAGATGTCTGAAGCCTCAATACAGTACGGTCATTTGCAGGAATGGTTAATACAACCGATAAATATCTATACACTATATACATAGTCTGTAAAAATGGCCTTGGTGACAAGCCCATCATGTATTCCAAGAAAACTCAATACATCAACAGTTAAACCGTCGTGTAGCCGCACGTCCTGTCGGTTAGTCTGGCGGTTAAGTGCGTCGCCTTTCAATCGATAGGTGGTAGGTGCGAAACTGGTCGCTAGCTAGTCGGTTGTTTCCTTGGGCAAGGCACTTTGCGGACATTGACTGAACCCAGCGGATTAATGGGTTCTTCCCAATTTAAAGGGACGTGTCTATCATATACAACACACTGCAATAACTCTGGTAACCCGACGGTGAGCGCGACGTGATCTGAAGATTGCCCGTTTGTTAACCCCCTTGGTTTTCCCATTCACGGGGATAAACAAGAATATCCTATCCTATCTTGTTATATCGCCCTCTTGCGCATTCTGATAATTTGACGAATGCACATGTGAAAACTTCCCACATTTCACCATTCACGGGGATGTACTACGAATTGAGTAAATATATATATGGGGCCTTTTACACACTACAATATCTGCGGTAACCGACGATTGACGGAAGGTTATCTGACTACCACCTGTGGGATAAAACTCTTTCCTTTTTCCATTACGAATATCCTATCATCGCACAAACGCTAGTATCGCATTCAATCAGCTGGTTTAGAACTTATTCGTTGCCAGTTTAGAGCGAGAGCTATTTTCATACTCCTTTTTATAAATATATTTAATATTTTACCACCGTTTGCCTGCTGTGCCTTGGCCTACTATTGTTCATAAAATAAACTCAACCAAATTTGATATATTTATTTCACAAAATCAAAGGTCACATCTACGAGATACATTTTCTACAACAACTTACCTATGAAGCGCAGCAGGTATATATAGGGGAGGCAGCACATAATACTATATGAACTATATTTCGAAAACATACACAAATTATGATACAAAATTGATAGGAAATTCGACACAGTGTTATCCCATGCATTTTAGACTTTGCCACAGTAACTATGTAAAAAGTTTATTATCCTAGAAAGTTCATATATTACATCAGATAAATATGTAAATTGCAACTATGACAAGCATCAGCCTATTGGAATAAGTCAAAAAATATTTTCGCTTCCAATAAAATAATCCAAAAGCCTTTTGGCACAGTATCACTTGAACTAACGTTGTTGCAACAGCAGTGCAGCCCCACTTTGTATCCATGTCTTTGCTTGCCCTCCACACGGTACATCAAGACATGTCACTATGCTTTCTCTATTCGGACTCGTGTATATTGGGAGAGAGATGGTTTCATTTGTACTGTATGGTCCTGGTGTGTCCTGAAAGAGTGGTTTGTTAGTGGAGCTGAGAGTCAACGAAGATTAACATTGTAGAACTTGTGTGGGGATAATAGGACTTCAACAATGCAAATATAAAAAGATGGTTTAATGTCTCAATTTAGTGTTCTCTGTGGTATAACTTCATCTGGTAGATTTCTATAATGACTACCACAATAATTGTATGTTTTACAAAATTGTCCAACAATCACAAATAGGGAATACTAAATGAAGATTTGAGTAATATTAAGTCCGTTCTATCTATCGATGATCTAGTGAATAATTCATATTTGGTGTCAGAATATTATGCGTCCACAGTCATGTTGCTGGAGCAGTTTCACTGGGTTTGGTATAATACAGCTGGGGTACCACATATATTGTGATGTGTTTAATACTTTGGGAGACATTGCTATAGTTTTTGCTTAACACATTATTCCACTTGAATCAAGCAACGTCCAATAACACATCAAGTGCTGTAAAGACACAACTAGATATCGTTTGGTAAGGCCCCTCTTTCCTGCCAAAATCTTTTGGCATTCGGTCTGACATAAACTAATGAAAACAAAACAACACTTAAGATACCTTTGGAACCCATGCCGCATGTAACGTGGGCACGGCAGACACAGTTGGTGAATCGCGTTGGTTCTCAGAGAGTCGTAATCCATCAAACGAGCATCCTTCAAGCTGGAGCCCACCAATCTGTCGATCAAGTTTGGACAATAATTATTCACATTCAACAATAGTCCCTAACATTAGCAGAATTCACAAGCTCTGCTGTAAACTACCAGGAGGATGGTTGCATGTTCAATACTGTGTGGCATTGACATTTCATGGAATAGCAACCCAGAGAAATAAAATAGATTAAAATAATCAAAAGGGATCTCTATTGCTCGAAACCATCTGTGGTAGCTCCGGAAACTCAATTGTCGGCAGAAACTTTCTTAATAATTACCATAAATAAATGCTTTTAACTGGAAACTCATTATCCAGATACAATGGGGAGCATTGTGAGAATGAGCTTGATTGTAAGAATTCTTATTGACTATGTAACAGATGATGTAATGATAAAACAGATCTTTTATAAATGCATGAGCTTAACATTGAAGAAATAGCGCAAGCTTTTCTGCAACTACTTTCTGGATTTACTGTTTCAGTAAATTTATTTTTTTAGAATTGGTTGAAATATACAGTTGAGAAACATAAACAAAGTTACCTTAACATTAGTCTTTGCTCCTGAAATAGTTCCTTTCCATGAGCATGCAAATTTAAGTTCGTCCATTGAAACACGGGTCTCTCGAGCAGTCTGCTGCCTAACTGCGTTTAGGAAAGTATTTGGATGGAACAGATCAGCCAAGTTGAGCTCATTTGAGCCCAAAAGACTTCCCTTCTCAGCCTTTTCTGCCCAGCCCTGAAAAATAGTAAGATGATTGTAAAAGTGCAAAAAAGATAGTTGCTTACAAAAACTATTAAAAGAGTTTAAACTGAAGTATTTAAGAGCTAATTTAACTCTTTCACTCCCGGCCAAATGCATTAATTTAAACATGCTGTCCCGCAGTGTTTTTTACAATTTTTGGTCATTTTCAAATTAGCACAGTTTTTCTCAAATTTATGCTATGATTTAATATTTAGTATGGTTGGAAAGATAATTTATCCCTCTTTTAAACAAACCGCACACCTAGAATATACCTCCAATAAAGAATATATTATGTAAACTTTAGTGAACACCACTTTTTATGTAAAGAAAATTCTGCTCGACTTTGAAAATTTTGAGGTGCACTGACAAACGAAATACTCACTAATTATTGGTATGCCCAAATGATATGAAAATTGGAATGTAGATTGTCTAATAGTTTTTGTACTCAGGAAAATTTGAACTGTATTTGTATCTTCAGTAGTTTTTTTACTATTCCTAATTGAAATTTTCCTTTATTCTAACTATATTATGAAAAATTGAACCAAAACGCATTGAAGTTTTTAGTTTTGTAGAACTAAAATAGTAAAAAGTATAAATAAGAACAGTGAAGGAAGTGTAACAAGGGCATACAAAAGCAAACAAACACAAATACTATATCCAATATTCTTCAAAGCAGGGCACACCGAACTAGCTAGTCTCGCCGCCCTTTTCTTTATCGTGCGCTTAGCAGGCCCAGCTGGATTCATGCTTTGGTGAACACGAAGCATAAACGCCTGCTGCGAAAACGTCACCAACGCTCTCCCTCTTATCTCAACGGGACGAAATTCACAGAGAATGTAAAGAAAGACTTGCTTGACAAAAAGAGCTTCTCCGCAAGTTAACGCGACTCCTATTGGCTGAATTAGTCACTTGTAAATTCGTGTAAAATCGATAGAAATAAGAGGCGAAGCCTTGATAAAGAAAGGCTATCACTCCTCGCATTTTTAATATTTCTCCACGAAAATTACAGAGAATAAAATATAGGGTTTCCTTGATCGAATGAGCCATAGCTGAGGTCTCTACCATTACGCATTGCGGAGAAATCGTTTTTTAGATTTGCACCCATTTATGTACAGGCAGGATACCATGTTTTCCCACCAACTCGCGATATATGGCGAGTTGGGACGGAAAGAGTTAAGATTAAAAAAATATTTCCAGTTCACCCAAATTGAAATTAGAATTAATAGAAGCAATCTACGATAGTAAGGGTGGGCCCATTTTAGTGCGGGCAACAGAACTGTAGGCTTTAATAGGCATGTTACTCCAGCGCTCCAGGAAGTTATCATGCATCCAAGTAATAGCAGTCAAGTCTATCATTATCCAGAAGAAAGCTAACTTAATGCCCCACCAGGATAGATGAGACATCAAAGTTATAATCTCCATAGTTCTCTAGGCAGAGTAAATGCAGGGTGGTGTTAATTTATGAAGGGTACTAGAAAGTTCAACATATTATACTTTCAGTCTTAACATTAAATTCCAATTACTTGTAAAGCCATGGTTTTGGCAACCAGGGAGTGAAGATAATTCATTGGATCCTCGGGGCCTTCCCACATACTGTGCCACTGTACGGGAGTCTCTTGCTGTAAGATAGAGTTGGCCAGCTTGTGCACATCAGTGGTCAGAAGTTGACTACCTATGAGGCGGAGAGGGGTTATAATGCTAAATAGGCCTAATTGAGTGCTAAATTAGTTAGAATATTAACTACTTGATACATACTGCAAAGTAAAAGAGACTTCCAGATATAAAATTATAAAATTGATAAAGGAATTAGGCCACATCCAAATATAAGAATAGTTGTATTAAGGCAATTTCATCTCACCTCTCATTACTTTACTCAATGAAGAGAGAGTCTGATGCACCTTCTGCACCACTTTTATCGCGTTGTACCTCTCCAGCATAACAAACTGAAGAACCGGGGAGGCATCGGAAACAGCAGGAACTTCCACTTTGGCGTGGATCACGCTGGTGCTGCCCTGGTTTAACTTCTTCCACAACTGGAGGATCGGTCCAAGTTCTGACTGCCACGCTTCCCTGTGAATTCAAATCAAATCAGATTGAAAGTAAATGACACCAGTGCATTGTTATAAATGAATCACATAACACCACAGATGACTTTAAATCATTGTCCGAACGAATGATGTAGGAAAAATAAATGGTTTTCATGACCCTTTTTCATGTTCACTGCAACATGGAACATCACAAAGACATTGGTGTCACCCAAACCATTTCTTTTTCTTACGTCATTCGGACAATGGTGCAAAGTAGACTGTAGTATTTATTCATAGTTAACTGCAACATGGTAAACATGGTAAGACAGAAATCCACCACGCACCTGTCGAACTTGGCACCAGCTTCCACACTTCGCATCAAAGTCTTCAGTTGCGAGATGACCCTCTGCGAGTTGACGCGCTGCGCTGATCGCTCAATATTGGCAGGAAGCCCGAAGTAAGATGGAAGGTCGTCTTCTGGAAGCTTCTCTATCACATCTATGTAGTCCTGGTGGGAAATATTGATTTGCCATGTAAATTGTATTCAACAGAAGACTTTAATTTTAAAGGGCATTGTAATGATCACCGGCGGTTTTGCTGAAAATAAGATGGATCCGGAAACTAACAGAAATTTATCAACACTGATAAACCTGAAAATATGCATTTTTGTGTTCAGTGTAAATCTGATGTTTACCCACTGTGGTGGAGTGACACTTGTTACATGGGTCACCGTGGTGGATACCATATGCAAACAACATAGCTGAGAGAATATTCCACCACAGCCACATTGGTAGCAATCAACTTTTAGCGATGTATGTGTATCTCATACACAAGAGTTCTATATCATTTACAAAAACAACAAGAGCAAAATAAACTGTAAAAATATCACAAATAATAAAAATTACATGACAGTCTTTTTAACTTGGAAATTTATTATCACAGGTTAACATTACAAAATACTTAACAACAAAAGGTTCAGCAACCCAATTGTGAGCATGCAGTATTCTGATATTAAATCTTTTTCCAGCCATGATTACCCACCATAGTGGATAACTTAACCCACCTTTATATTAGTGGATTGTGGCAGCGTGACGTTGGCCACCAATCTCTTTCCCCTGGATCTTGATGAAGCAGAGAGCAGATCGGAGTCAAAGTATTGGGTGAGATACGATGTCAGAACCCTCATATCAAATATGTTGTCCACACGACCACCGTAGATGGCGTTCTCCATCAGTCCATGCATCGGTTGCCATTGGACCTCACTTGAGCCTGAGAATTTGTTAAAGGTTTAATCACTGAATACCATGGCTGGGAAACAGGGTTAATCAGGTTTTTTATAACAAATATCTCAAAAAAAAACTTGAGTGACTTGGTTTGTTGTTCTGCTTGTTATAATCTATTTACAACGTATTTTGATGTTTGAAATAAAGATCTCTCCAACTCACTGAAATGGAGCATTTCTATATTGCTATGTATATTAGTCCGAAAGATTAATCTGGCGGTTAAGTGCTTCGCCTTTTAGCTAAAGGGTTGTAGGTTCGAACTGATCGCTAGCTAGTCGGTTGTGTTCTTGGGCAAGGCACTTAAAACATTGCCGGAACCCAGCGAACATTGCCGGAACCCAGCGGATTAATGGGTTCTACCAAATTGAAAGAACATGTGAATCATAACAACACACTGCAATATCTCTGGTAACCCGATGGTAGACAATGCACAAAGTTATGAACCAACAGAGCAACCGACCCCACTCACCTGCGAACAAGTGGTCGATGATAGTTGCCGCAGCTCTCAGGTCTCCGAGGGAGAATTCATAGAACTTGGTCCAACCTTGTGGGATGAAGTTACGACGTTCCTGGGTCACCGCGTGGAACCACGCCAGTGCGAACAAAGCCTTGTGGGGGAGGGGAAATTAAGTTGAAGTTATTTTAATCAAAGATTGTAATAAAAAGATATTTTAATCAAAAAGATGGGTGAAATGGAGCAAAACAGGATAAATTTACTGTTTTTTTCCGAGTTACTCTTTTTTTCAGCAATTTAAGTGTTACATAATCCTCCTTAGGGGTATTGAGTTATCAGGTTATTTTTATATGTCGCTTAGCGACAGCATTATACATTAATGTTTGACTCAAATTCTTAAAACCGGCCAATCACCAATTCGCCATACCAAACACAATGTGAAATCCAGCAACAAGTACTCTAAATATAAATGACTGGACCGGGCAAGTCCTTTTCTCCATGGTCCATACTTTATATATATAAATTTACCACTGTACCCATATTGTGGCTGGTCATACTTCTCCTCTGATAACAAACTATGCAATAACACCATCAACCCGATTAAAGGCATGTGGTGTCTAATTTTACTGCAGGATACACACAAGCATCCTACATATGTTTGGCACCTGTGATCGTGTGACGGAAGGTTTCGAATGTTTCGTTCCACTTGCCACAAACTCCGGGGACCAGTTGTCGTACGTTCGGAACAAATTCTTTTTAATCCCTGGAGGTGCCTGGGTGGAATATATACATCGATGATGGAACAACTAGGTCTGGGTAGTTAAAGATCATCTCTTATACAGCATTCTCCCATAGCCGCGGTAGCTCAGTGGTTAGAGCGTGGGGTCGTTAACCTTGAGTTCTGAGTTCGATTCTCACACGAAGACAGAGTTTTTTGGCCTTCATTTTAGTACTTAACACAATATCATATAATCCCGATGACAGTTAAAGTATTTGATCGAAATATTTCTTTATGAACCGAAACTACTTGTTGAATTTGTTCATAGACTGTAAATGCATTTAAACAAGCTGTTTTTGTTCCTGCAGTTTTTGTGGCTACATAGGGTATTGAAACCAAAACCTTCAACTTTATGGCCCCTGTACTAATTCGCTATACTAACTATAGCAGTTAACTCAAAAGACAGAAGACCCCATATGTTGTTAGAAATACAAGCTCTCACCTCGTAGGTTATTTTGAGGCTGGATTGCAGCAACACAGGGGGGAATTTGGGGTGAACTTCCGACGTCAACCATAGTCGGAATTTGCTGTCAGGAACCAATCCATTCAACTCCTGGAAATAAAAGTTTCATGAAATTCTGTCACTTAGTTTTAGTTCAGTTCAGTTTTTTCTCTTCATACAGAATAAAATATTAAAAATTATTACATTAAAAGAAAAATATTTAAATTAATCAATATTGAATTAGTACACAATGCAGAAAATGATAGGTTGAAAAAAAAATGTATTTCTACCAAAACATTAAAAAAAAATCAAATCATTAAACTGGTAATTAACCTTACACTGAATATAGAATGTGCAAACCTTTTCCAAGATAGGAAGCCATGATGTGACCAAATGCAAGTTCTTCAGGAACAACCATTGTCCATTCCGTGCGCATTCCCTCACTAGTTGCATAGCTACATCCGACTGCCCCTGCCCCATCGCCACCTGAAGACAATAAGATATAAGCGTTTGATACTCCTGTGAACACAACAATTGTTTTTTCCACCACACATTGCATAAACAGACCTATTTAGCTTCATCCGGTAAAAAAGGAAAGAAATTATTGTTTACCAGCTTTTTATTAGCCCATATATGTGACTGTTAATTATATATTCCCTAAAGATGTTAGACCTGTATAGACTAACAAAATACGGATAAATTACTGTTTCATAAAAATAACCATCTGTACCTGTTTAATATTGTTAAATGTCAAAAAAAACTCATTTAAAACTGCTGTTAAGCATCTAAGCAAAGTTAAAACATGAAGTGGTAGGTTTTGATCCCACCACCTTCTTTCCCAACAACCTCCATCTATAACGATGTTACGAACCTGGAAGTAATTCTCCTCCCCCACCACACTGGATGCCAACTCTTGCAGCTCTTGTGAAGGATCGGCTCCTGCGAGGAAGAATTCGTCATCAATTGTGATGCAACAGAGGGTAATACAGGGGGGGGGTATGTGGGCAAAAATGTTCAAAATCGTGGTTTATGTTTTAGAATCTGTAAAATAATTCTGCGCAGTAATTGATCACATTTATTATTGTATCAGTACTATGTTTACATTCTGATCAGTTTATACGGGTAACATTCTAAAATTAAAACCACAATTTTAAATTTTTTTTTATCAAACTATTGTTTTTGAACTCTTGTATCACCAATTTGCAGCAAACACCAAAACTCATGAATTCAATACCTTATCCAAGTATTCCACCGTTGACCTAATTTGGCATTTCAAGTAATCTATTTAATTTTGTCTGATATCGATATAATTTCCTGACTTTTTCTTATGTAATTTTGACAATCTGGTGAATTAGTTTACTGACATTCTCCAAGCCTAACAGCTTACTTTAACAAAAAAACAAAAAAAACTATATATAATAGCTATGATACAAACCCATCCACATTTATCATCGTAATTCCTTTCCAAACTGATATACAAAACACAGAAGCGTAAGTGAGCGAAGCCCACCAACGAACCTGGTGAGAGAACAATGAGAACAGGTTCAGCTGCGTGGGTGGTTCCTGATTCATGCAACCTCCGGAGGCTGGTAGCAGGAGGAGATATCTCCCGGATCCCTAGCATCCGGGAGGCAAGCAGGGACATCGCACTTTGGAGTCGATCCGGACGAAGAGTCTGGACAACCAGGATCTGCAGCGAAAAGCATGGTGGTAGAGCTTTCCAGACAATTACAATACCCCACATAAATTATATAAAATAATATATGCGCAAAATGATGTTAAAACATTTTTGATCACTGCTTACCTGGGAGACATTAGATCAATGGTAGTGATAGATGGTCGGATCAAATAATTCTACGAAGTAAGTAAGAGATACTATAGGAATATTGTTATAGAATAAAATTGGACTTTATCACATTGACCATTTATAGGTTCAATACCCCCATCCGCTTTCTTTGTGTGCTATTTTTTTTAAATATTTACATCAGTTTTTCTATTGACTTTTTGTAACGATGGTTCATTTTGCCATATTTTCTGAACTGTTTTATTTTCTGTTTCAATTATCACGAATTTGTAAAGGACAAAATACACTAAACTACATTTATAATAAACACGAATGACGAACCTGTTGAAAGTGCGACAACTTTGCAGCAACAGCTTGTGGGATATCGTGCTCACACTGGGAACTCCGTGCAAATGTCATCCAAGCCCCGCTGTCATCCAGTTTAAGAGAGGAGTATAATGTGGGGAAGGAGGAGCGAAGCATGGATACCGCTCTGTGTCTGCGGGTGGGATGATGATTGGAGTCACATGGGATCAATGTTTGAATGAGTGATCAATAAAAGCGAATGCAGCAGCCGAAAGGTTGTAGGGTCAAAATCAACTGCTTGCTAGACTGCTTTTGCTTGGTAAAGGCACTTAGTGGACATCACCTAAACCTAGTGAAGTATTGGGTTCTACTAAAACTGAAGAAACTTCTCAATTATATAAATATACTGCAATATATTTATTTTAACTGACGGTGTGACCGAGGCAAATAACTGTGTGATGACACTCTTGCATTTTTTTAATTGTGGGGATAAAACAGGACTATTATCATATCCAGTCATTTATATTTGGCTTATGCTGTGCAACATGGTGAATTGGTGGATTTGGTGTATATGAATCATGTAAAAATCATGTGTCCACTGTCGGGTAGAAAAAATTGCTGGGTTATTCTGTTTAAAAATTGGCCACTTTACCTCAGAACAAACTTAAATGCAAAAAAATGTTTTCAATGTATAAATGTGCTTTATAGCATGTTGGTTTGTGATTCCAGATTGTCTTAAAACATGGCCAGTCAAAACATGGAAAATTTTATATTTATTATTTACCTTTCAGTTTCAATCCAAACTGGGATATTTTCCCTTTTTCTTCCCTCTTTATCCACAGCTGCATCGACCATTATTAGACCCAGGAAGTATTCCCATTCCTGGGGACAGGGTGTTATATTGGACAATTACAAATTTCTCTTAATATTCTCATATTATCAAAGATTTTTAAGTTATTTACATTTTTTCCCAGGTTGTGTAGTTGAATGGTTTTTAATTGTCTTCAGAAGTGATTTTGTTTTATAAACAATTTTTTTTAAATGATCTTTAGACAAGCCCATCATGGGTTCGATAGTTAGCCCGACCAAAAAATTACCAACCTGGTCTTTGAAGAATTCAGGTTTGGTTCCTTTAGCGAGGTGCAGCGCAAACATGAGTCGGTCGGCTTTGAAGAGAGATTGAGCGACGTGTTCATACACCAACCACTGGACATGGCTGCTCAGTGATTTGATGCGATCCTCTGTGCTACTGAACTCCTGGTGACATGAGATGTTTCAGAGTGTAACAGAGTATTCTATTATTACTGCAACAATATACTCATGATTACCGCACAGTTAAGATAGATAAATATTCGAAAGTGGTTATTGTATTTTACTTTGTAGTTTTGTTGTTTAAATTTATAGCGAAAGGCAACAATTTTAATCAAGCAAAATACATTGATCGCGATATTCAATATGTGACAGTGATTGTTCCATGGAACTCGAACTGCTTTAAACTAATCTGAAGGAATTCAAATTTGCATGTCCAGTCTATGTCACATTAAATCACTACAACATTATTTTTAACTTGAAAAATTATTTGCCAGAAACATTATTTTTATACTCCTTTTTAATAGTTCAATTAAAAAAATATATATCCTGAGAAAAAAATACTGTTGTATCCAAATAAAAATATTTTATGTTAGAGTTTTATTAAAGATTAACCATGAAATATTCAAAATTGTAATTCTATCATTGAAATATGCTTTTCTAAGGGTATTTCTAAATCTTTTAAAAAACTGTTTAAATTTTGAATGGTACCGTTTGTACGAGCAGAGATTTCTGAAAGAGTCTGAGAAAAGCAGTGAGACTGAATCGATACATGTTGTTGATCTTTGAGAGATCGCTGATCACGAAGTACAATGTGCTTCCACATTCAGCCAGCGGGAGGTAAGCATTTCTCTCCTGTGGAATGATGGAGAGGTTATCACATGCTGTGCATAGGATGGCAGGGGTTTGTTCATCCATTAGCGTCTGTGAACACTGACACACACAAACTGATTATGCACGTATGTGATTGATAATGGTAATGCTCTTTGTTATATTGATGCAATCATGTGGGAACAATACAATCTGATGATCGAAAATACAGCCAAATCTTGTTGCTATGCCGATCTCACTGCTGAACCACTTTTACAGTGCACTGTAGCTGTTTTACAAACCATCATCACTATGCCATTTTACCTCAGTAACGACGGGTGGAATAATGGTGAAATTTGACTGTATAATTCTATAACTTTTCTTTTGTAGTTCATAATTATGGTAAGGGGTGATTTAAATAGTTTCAATTGTAAGACTCCACTTACAATTGAATGACTTGTACCAACACTGGTAATAGGAAACAGTATCTTATTTCTTATTCAGAAGATTGACTTCTCCAAGTATCATTGCTTATTATAAAGATGCACATTGAAAACACGATTAAACCGGTTAAAACTAGATCATACTTGATCGAGTGAGGCTTCCATCTGTTGAGATTCACTGAGAGATTGTGTGATGTCCAAACTACTGGCTTTGGTCTGGTTCAAACTTTGTAGAAGTTCCTTGTTTTCCAGTATGTTACCCTCTGCTTTGGCCAGTTGCTGAAAATGGCATTGAATAATTATGTATTGTCAACAAAAATATTGTTAGTATGATTAAAATGTGATAATTTTTTTGAGATGGCATGGATGATTTTATGAGATGGCATGGAATCAGTAGTGTGACTTGGGGTGACATATTGCCATAAATTAAATATAAAAAATCCAGTGATCCCCGTATCGATATTGATCTCAAGATCAATATATACGGCCAATTCTATACTGAATAAATTGGTATAAGATTGTAAATAAACTAATATATTCTATTCTTTTATTAAAAATACAGGAACATTGTTGAAAGAGATATTGCTTCAGGTTTTGTTTCACCAACTAAGTTCAGACATTTTTTTACAAAGCACCTTGCACAAGGACCAACTAGTAGCTGGTTCAGATTCCATTACATTTAGCTGAAGGTCCAACATGCCTAAGGAGAAAACCCTCCGAAGACAGCCACACATAACATGTACCACGTATATACCTGCAACAAACTATCTTCCAACTTAGCGAGTTCGATCTTCAGTGATTCCTCCTTCTGCAGCAACCCTGTCTTCCTCTCCTCCAACTCAGGCTTCTCATGTTGGATGGTGATCGCCAGTAGCTGTCGATAGATGGTTATTGCATAACTGGGGTCCAAAACAACGTTTGAAATCTTTATGACTGAAATTTCAACAAGATTCTAATATTGGCTGAACTACGCTACTGTTCAGTATAAAATTGCCTAAACTCTTTTTTTATGGATTTTTAAGTTTGTGATTTAAGATTACTTTACACATAAGATTGAACAAATACATGTATAATGATACAATATTTGTCTACACTTACATGTTTAAGCCGTCATTTATTGGTTTAGAACTGAACTGCTTTACTGCAACGTTCAACAAACCACTTCATACCAATGGAAAGTCTGTTCTACAACTTTATCTCCCCAAATTTGATTTAATTATTTTAAGCCAAATATCACCCATTATATTAGGTTACTTAACAGTCTGTTATTATAGTACTCAGATACAACAAAAATTAAAATATGTTGCATCGAGATCGTTAAAATTTGTTCAACCTCCCACCCACCTGCCCCTTCAATCCGGCTCGAGTCGTGGTGAAGTCGACCTCGGAGATGATGCTCGCAGCATCCGGTGGAATGTCCGGATGGGGATTACGAGTCGTCATGAAGAGTCGGAACTCCTCGTTGTAATCCACCGTCTTCTCACCAAGTTGAACCACATACCTTGGCCCTGGTGGTGGGGGGGGATATTTAAACATGAATTTTGTAAAGTTATCTTTTACCTGAAAAAATGTCGAAGCTATTTCAGTGTGGGGAAATATTTTAATACAAACCAGTGGAGAAATGTGCCTTTTAAGGCCAACAATTCCTGGTCCCAATGCTACAATGGACTCATTCTTACTAAAATATAGATTAAAAGGACTTTTCCCAAGGACATTACTCCTGAAATTGAATGACAACAGGGGGTATTGACAAATCAGTTCACAGAGAAAATATTATAAAACGCATTAAATTCGAATATACAAAACCATTAAATTGGTGCAAATTACTGTTAAAATAGGAAAAATATTTCATAAGCATATTGCATGGGGGAAGACTAACCTTCACTCAAGCAAAAAATAAAAATAACCTACAATAAGCAGTAACAGATAGGGAAACATAATATCAAAGAAAGAATCAGCTCCGAAATTGAAAAGAGAGCTATCAAACAACAAGATTTCCTTGAAAGTTGTATATATGGTAATATCCTTGCATAAGTTAGCCCCACCTAAGCTGACCAGGTCCCCACGTAGCAGGGGGTAGAGAA
>CH002029.1:0-30346 GCA_000149265.1 Ciona savignyi
CGATCTTTTATTTGTTATTTATTCTCAGGCTTGTCTTGATTGTTTTGTGTGAGTATAGGAGGCGTTCAACAAATCATTCTGCATATCTCTCCATGGCAAATATAATTGTTTACCATTTAAAATTGAAGCTTGGATCTGCAACCTAAACTCAAAACCCTCCAAAATTTTACTTACAAATTTTGAGCCCATACCCCTTCGTACATCGGCAACTGTTTCCCAACAAAACAGCTAGCAGATGCACAATCAACACTTTTATTTCAAAGAGCAATGCTCCACGATTACAAAACTTTACAGCTAAACGAGAACACCGGCGCGCAGCCTAGCACATGCTGCTTTCAACCAAACAAACATTGGGGAATCACCACCATTGTTACTCAGCAAAACACTCGTTTAAAAACAATGACTCATGGAGGGTACCACTTGTCACATCCTGTTGGACATAGAGATCTTAATTGGTTATACGCCATCTACAGCCCGAAGTAATGGGATTGAAACCCACCCCTAGCTATTACATTAATTGACTCAGCGTGTGGACCAGGAATACAAAGTCACGTACGTTTCTGTAGACTTTGTGGGATCGCTGAGTCGAACAAGATAATGGTTTGGGAGGGTTGGGGTTTTAAAGGATTTATTTAGAATCGATGTGTTCCTATTTTGTGCATGGGAAATTTCGATTAGTTTTCTGTTATTGGCAGCTCAGTTGATGAATTGTTTCCCGCAAGTTCTGTTTAACGCATGCCAAGCCTCGTGTACAAACATTTTTACCTGTTATGAGTCTTATATAAACCGTATATAATTGCATAATATAATAGAGGACTTGGAAAGACCTTTTTGGCCTGACCTCTCTCCAGCTATTTACCCTACATATCTAAGCTATGCCCCTGTGTACAATGCTTTAACTGGCTGCAAGCGTGCGATTACCAAATAAAATAATTAAACTCTGTTTACCTCTTGGCTTACGTTGGTTAAATTCCGTCTAATATTTAAAGCGCTGCTACAGATATATAGTTAAATCTCACAGCCAAGAAATTTTTTGTGACAATTTTAAGGTAAATCGGTCGTCACTCAATTAATCCAAGTTAGAAATGGTAACGAAATCCTTTAATCAACAGAAACTGAAGGTGTCAAGTCCAGTCGAATGGATTCGTAGCGTGTGGCATGATCTTATAATCAAGCGTATGAATCACGAGTTTGCACAAAACCGCTACAATATGATCGAAAACCCTAAACACAGACTCCTAATTTATGTTTGACTTGGTGCCAAATGTCTAGAAGTCTAAACTGTTGCAGCAGCTAAGTATCTTAATATCCAATCTATACCCGTATTTGGGTTGCTATAACGACATGACCCGAATAAACGACGCAACAAAAGTTTGGTCGGTTGTTTTATTCATGAGATAAACTCAAAGTGGGATAATTTCCCTCTTAACCGACTTGAGGCTCTACTAACAGTAGCTGTAGCATCCCTTGTAGTAGCGTACGCGGTAGCTGCAGCTGGTCCTGAAAATACAATGCGGTTATTGTCAGTTCACGCAATCTGTCACGCTGCAGCTTACCTGTAGGATTTGTAGTAGTAGCGATAGCATGGGGCGGTTGGGTATCTCACCGTCCATCTGAAGTAACCACCGTAGCAATAGGTTGGCATGCAGAAAGTCTGTTCTTTGCAAGTGTAGCAGCAAGCGTAATGAACGACCAATTGTGAAATGACCGCGTTAAAGTTGTTAGCGCATTTAACCAACAAGTCATTGCAGTATGAATAGAGTTTCCCAGTGTAAGCTACAACCATGGTGTTAACCTCCGTGGGAAGGTCGTCGCCGTCGTGGAAGGTCTTCAGGAATTTCTTGTAGCTATCCAAGTGTGCAAACTTGAGCTGTAAGTTGAATCGTTGTAAGAATTACACATCGGAAAAATACCTAAGACAATTACCTTCCGCTGGCTTTCATACATTGCGTCTTTCTTCGCTTGGTAGTAAGTAACGAGTTTGGTTCTGTAAGCAGCGATGCTGTCGGTTCTCTTCTTAACGCAAGCGTCGTAGTTGTCGCCAATCGTCTTGATGTAAGCCTTTACCTTTTCGCGATATTCTCCGATGCTCTTTGTGAATTTCGCGGTGCAGTCAAGCAAAAGCGCGATAAGCTTCGTCTTGTAAGCCAAAACAGCAGCCACCCTTTTATCTTTGAGTTCTTGTGTGAGCTTGGCGATTTCGGCTTTCTGTTCGTCAGTCAATTCCTCACTGTTGTTGCTGCAATGTCGGTTGTAATTAGGAAACACCAAGCGTATGAGATGAGCTTACTTACATGCAAATGTATTGGGAGGTGACGTATTTAATGTGCCATTCGTGTCTCTGCTTAATAATTTCGTCGTATTTGTTACAATACTCGGTGTGGTATTGAGTCCACTTAGTTTTCCATTCGCCAAACTTTTTGATGTACTCCTTGATGGCCTCCTCCATCTTCAACTCGTGTTCCTTGATAATGGTGGCTCCGTCCCTGACCACCGCAGCTGGGGAAATCTCGGTTTCATTCACGGTCCCAAGTCGACCAGACATTCAACTTACCGACAGCACAAGTCTTCAAACCCTTGAAGCTTACTGGACTGAAGGGGTAATAGAAAGGTCTCAGACAACTCCTGACAACGCAGTAACTGCTGGTGTAGCGGTACCAACAACCGAGGCTTCGGCTGAAAGAAATATGTCGATAAGAAGGGTCACTTATTAGGAGGAGACTTACCAAGAGCTGTAGTAAGATTTCTTGTAGAACCTGAGGCAGGAGTTGCTCATATAGCAACGGTAGGCGCATCGGTAGTACGAGATGAGCTTAAGTTTGTACGTAACAAGCTTTTGGGCGTATGCCTGAACGAGTGTGTTGATCTTGGCGACTTCTTGATCGTGGTAGACCTGGATAACGGCATCGACTTTGGCCTTCTCCCAATCGGCGCTTCCTGAAACAACCCCCTTAATATTCTACTGAGATTTAATTTCTTTCGACTCACCGTGGACCTTGTCGAGGGCAGCTCTGTAGTAAGCCTTCTTCTTTTCCAGGATGGCCATGTGGTACTTGGTGAACTCGGAGACATGGGAGATACATTTGTTGGCCAATTCTTGGACGTAAGTATTGATCTTTTCCGATCTGGTTGCGAGGCACTTGACGGCACTGAAAAGGAAGGAGAGCCTCTCAGCATCTAGGCTTGTAAGAATATAGTTTGACTTACCCGTCGAGGAGCTTCTTGTGGTACTCTGTGATCGTCTTGATCTTTGCCAAGATATCTGCAGAGCATTTGCTAAGCGCTTCGGTTCTTTTCTTTTCAAGTTCTTCGTTGTAAGTCTTGATGGCATCATCTCTCTGCGCGATGAGCTTCGCTTTGTCTTCATCGGTCTTGGCGCATCTGTTAAGGTTTGCGTTAATTCGACCTTGCACAGATAGAACCAGACAAAACTCACTCGATGTAGTAAGCGAAGTATTTGGTCATGTTGGTCTTGTACTGATCCTTGTAGCTCTGGATAGCCGCAGCAAGTTTTTGCGCAAAAGCCAACTTGCTGGCAAGCATCTTGCCGGCGATCTTCTGGAGAGCTTCCTTCAAGAGGTTTTCCATTTCGATTTTCACGTCATCGTTGCTCTTTTCTGTTCAGGGAAATACGTTATGTATCTTCTCCTATATTGTATGCGAACATCGTCAGAATAATAACTTCAAAGATAAGGTGCTTACCAGTCCATCCTTCCTTTCCGCAGTCTTCACCAGGGTAGACGTGGAGAATTGGTTCGTAGTACTTGTAGGAGCACCAGTTGCTTTTGTATTGGATCTGGTAGCAGTAGACTTGAGGCTTTGGGTAGACGATGTAACGCCTGTAGCCGGTGCAGTAGCTATATCTTTTGTAGCCACAATAACCGTAACCGGAACCGTAACTCAATGCGTTCGCAGCCTGGAAAGTAAATAATAAAAAAAGTACAAATATAGCAGACTTTCGCTTACCGCAATGCAGCCCAAAAGGAGAAGTAAAATCTTCATGGTTTGTCTTTTTCGATGCTTGATCAAACTCGACTGACTAACTGGATGAAATGCGCCAGTTTTATAGCCGATTCGTTGCAAAACAACCCTCTTGAAAGTTGCTTGTCCTGGCATATGTTTTGCAACACATCGCCACGGTTGCACGGAGACGCTGGATAAAGTAGCCACTTCAAGCCATCCTGGGCTCAGTCGAGTCGCGCTTGTACCAACAAACTGTTGCAATAGCGCGCAATTTTGAAGACCCAAGTGTCGTGTGTAGTGCTTGACGACTCTTTGTTGCTGATACAAGACAAACAACATGTGGCTATGTTGTGTTTTAACCAACCGACGAAACTTGTTGTCGCAAAATATTTGTTCACGCTTTAACCTGTGCTGTAACAGGCAGCAGACTCATCTACCAAACCACTGAAATAACAAATATATTTCACCCGGCCGCACGATGGCGGTCGAAGCTGTTTGCTCGGGTTGACGGTGGCCACGAAACTTGTGGAATCAACGAATACATCATCTAACTTAGACAGTTTCGTAAATGAACATCAACAACAAAATGTTTGTGTCTGATGAATAACCGTGCAGAGGCACGAGTCATCCGGTGATAACAGTTGATAGTCCCTTTAATGGGGACTTCCCTAACCCACCAGGTTATAAATCACTTGAAGGACTGACTTGTGGAAATGTTGGCGAGAAATAATTAGTGGTTAGAGCGCTGTGGATTAAGCTTGTAGCGCTGAGAAGTATGTGGTGCATTTGCCGCCTAACACTCATAAATTAAAAATAAATCAAATACTGGATTGGTAACAAATATTTCGTTGGTTGGTTACAAAAATACAAAGTCGGCTATATTCCTGTCACTTGTTATAGATGACGTATGAGGACCGTCATCCTCCAAACACAACACACGACATTTGGTGCTTTTGCGCGCTATTGCAACAGTTTGTTGGTATAAACGTCGCTTGACTGAGCCCAGGATGGCTTGAAGTGGCTACTTGATCCAGCGTTTCCGTGCAACCGTTGGCGATGTGTTGCAAAATATCTGCAAGATCGTTTTAATTTGAAAATGGATGTAAGGTGCAGAAGCACGGCATACTCCGGCGCGCTACAAGCTTAATCCACAGCGCTCTACCCACTAATTATTATTTCTCGCCGACATTAACGGTCGCATAACCCATACGGCCACACGACCGTACACCAGGCAAATATACATTGAATGGGAGAACTCATTTGCGCACAAAGCACACACTTGCGGCATTCATCGACTCTTGGAGGAAATGCTCGGCACATTGGACCACATAGTTGCTGTTTTTACAGTCACAACAACTAATAGAAGCATTTGGGTTATAAAATGACAACCGACACAAATAAACAATTTGAATTTCGGCCACAAATGCTGTTTATGAAACGGTCGCGCTAACCATTCGGCCACAAATGCTGTATATGAATCGGTCGCGCTAACCATTCGGCCACAAATGCTGTTTATGAATCGGTCGCGCTAACCATTCGGCCACAAATGCTGTACATGAATCGGTCGCGCTAACCATTCGGCCACAAATGCTGTATATGAATCGGTCACGCTAACCATTCGGCCACACATGCTGTATATGAATCGGTCGCGCTAACCATTCGGCCAAGCATGCTGTATATGAATCGGTCGCGCTAACCATTCGGCCACAAATGCTGTATATTAATCGGTCACGCTAACCATTCGGCCACACATGCTGTATATGAATCGGTCGCGCTAACCATTCGGCCACACATGCTGTATGTGAATCGGTCGCGCTAACCATTCGGCCAAGCATGCTGTATATGAATCGGTCGCGCTAACCATTCGGCCACAAATGCTGTATATTAATCGGTCGCGCTAACCATTCGGCCACACATGATGTATATGAATCGGTCGCGCTAACCATTCGGCCACACATGCTGTATATGAATCAGTCGCGCTAACCATTCGGCCACACATGCTGTATATGAATCGGTCGCGCTAATCATTCGGCCACACATGCTGTATATGTATGGGTCGCGCTAACCATTCGGCCACACATGCTGTATATGAATCGGTCGCGCTAACCATTCGGCCACACATGCTGTATATGAATCAGTCGCGCTAACCATTCGGCCAAGCATGCTGTATATGAATCGGTCACGCTAACCATTCGGCCACACATGCTGCATATGAATCGGTCGTGCTAACCATTAGGCCTCAAATGCTGCGTACTGTGTACGATTTTTTGCAAAGAGTTTCACGCACACGTTGTTTGATTTATTCCTACCGGTGGCGCTGTTGGTCTGCCAATTGGGTCGATTGTTGAACGACCAGTGAAGTTGTACGGTCGTGTGGGCGAATGGTTGATGCGACCGATAAATATAACGACTTATATACAAAAACGGTCCTTGTGACGAGCCCATCATGGGTTCGAAACTTAGCTCGGTAAAAAAAAAGACCAGTTAAGTTGGCAACAGAGTTGAGTATCGTAAACAAGACACTGTTAGGACGACTGTGCGATTCCTATAATCCTCGGCGCAATACGAATTAAGAACCGCAAATTACGTGGTGGAAACTACGACTTACCTTTTCACAAAGCAATGATGATAAATTCGATAATACCATAAAACGAATGCCTTGATTATTTGAAGAGTTGTCACAAGTTAATGGAGGGATGTTTGGGAGTTATATTAAGTTGATGTCAACAGAGCAAATATGTTTACGATCAAGCGGTGCTGAAACAATCACAATGTTATTCTAACGCCAAAATTCAAATTGTTTATTTGTGACGGTTGTCATTTTATTACCCAAATGCTTCTATTAGTTGTTGTGACTGTAAAAACAGCAACTATGTGGTCCCATGTGCCGAGCATTTCCTCCAAGAGTCGATGAATGCCGCAAGTGTGTGCTTTGTGCGCAAATGAGTTCTCCCATTCAATGTATATTTGCCTGGTGTACGGTCGTGTGGCCGTATGGGTAATGCGACCGTTAATGTCGGCGAGAAGAAATATGAAGTGGGTAGAGCGCTGTGGATCAAGCTTGTAGCGCGCCGGAGTATGCCGTGCTTCTGCACCTTAATCCATTTTCAAATTAAAACGATCTTGCATATATTTTGCAACACATCGCCACAGTTGCACGGAGACGCTGTATCAAGTAGCCACTTCAAGCCATCCTGGGCTCAGTCGAGTCGCGTTTGTACCAACAAACTGTTGCAACAGCGCGCAAAAGCACCAAATGTCGTGTGTTGTGTTTGGAGGGATCCTCATCGGTCCTCATACGTCATCTATAACACCTGACAGGAATATAGACGACTTTGTATTTTTGTAACGAACCAAAAAAATATTTGTTACCAATCCAGTATTTGATTTATTTTTAATTTAGAGTGTTAGGCGGCAAAAGCACCACTTACTTCTCAGCGCTACAAGCTTAATCCACAGCGCTCTAACCACTCATTATTTCTCGCCAACATTTCCACAAGTCAGTCCTTCAAGTAATTTATAACCTGGTGGGTTAGGGAAGTCCTCAATAAAGAGACTATCAACTGTTATCGCCGGATGACTCGAGCCTCTGCACGGTTATTCATCAGACACAAACATTTTGTTGTTGATGTTCATTTACGAAACTATCTAAATTAGATGATGTATTCGTTGATTCCACAAGTTTCGTGGACACCGTCAAGCCGAGCAAACAGCTTCGACCGCCATCGTGCGGCCGGGGAAATACCTTTGTTATTTCAGTGGTTTGGTAGATGAGTCTGCTGCCTGTTACAGCACAGGTTAAAGCGTGAACAAATATTTTGCGACAACAAGTTTCGTCGGTTGGTTAAAACACAACATAGCCACATGTTGTTTGTCTTGTATCAGCAACAAAGAGCCGTCAAGCACTGCACACGACACTTGGGACTTCAAAATTGCGCGCTATTGCAACAGTTTGTTGGTACAAACGCGACTCGACTGAGCCCAGGATGGCTTGAAGTGGCTACTTGATCCAGCGTTTCCGTGCAACCGTGGCGATGTGGTGCAAAACATATGCCAGGGCAAGCAACTTTCCAAGAGGGTTTGTTTTGCAACGAATCGGCTATAAAACTGGCGCATTTCATCCAGTTAGTCAGTCGAGTTTGATCAAGCATCGAAAAAGACAAACCATGAAGATTTTACTTCTCCTTTTGGCCTGCATTGCGGTAAGCGAAAGTCTGCTCTATTTGTACTTTTTTTTATTATTTACTTTCCAGGCTGCAAACGCATTTAGTTACGGTTCCGGTTACGGTTATTGTGGCTACAAAAGATATAGCTACTGCACCGGCTACAGGCGCTACATCGTCTACCCAAAGCCTCAAGTCTACTGCTACCAGATCCAATACAAAAGCAACTGGTGCTCCTACAAATATTACGAACCAATTCTCCACGTCTATCCTGGTGAAGACTGCGGAAAGGAAGGATGGACTGGTAAGTACCTTATCTTTGAAGTTATTATTCTGACGATGTTCGCGTACAATATAGGAGAAGAAACATAACGTAATTCCCTATACAGAAAAGAGCAACGATGACGTGAAAATCGAAATGGAAAACCTCTTGAAGGAAGCTCTCCAGAAGATCGCCGGCAAGATGCTTGCCAGCAAGTTGGCTTTTGCGCAAAAACTTGCTGCGGCTATCCAGAGCTACAAGGATCAGTACAAGACCAACATGACCAAATACTTCGCTTACTACATCGAGTGAGTTTTGTCTAGTTCTATCTGTGCAAGGTCGAATTAACGCAAACCTGAACAGATGCGCCAAGACCGATGAAGACAAAGCGAAGCTCATCGCGCAGAGAGATGATGCCATCAAGACTTACAACGAAGAACTTGAAAAGAAAAGAACCGAAGCGCTTAGCAAATGCTCTGCAGATATCTTGGCAAAGATCAAGACGATCACAGAGTACCACCAAAAGCTCCTCGATGGGTAAGTCAAACTATATTCTTACAAGCCTAGATGCTGAGATGCTCTTCTTCCTTTTCAGTGCCGTCAAGTGCCTCGCAACCAGATCGGAAAAGATCAATACTTACGTCCAAGAATTGGTCAACAAATGTATCTCTCATGTCTCCGAGTTCACCAAGTACCACATGGCCATCCTGGAAAAGAAGAAGGCTTACTACAGAGCTGTTCTCGACAAGGTCCACGGTGAGTCGAAAGAAATTAAATCTCAGCAGGATATTAAGGAGGTTGTTTCAGGAAGCGCCGATTGGGAGAAGGCCAAAGTCGATGCCGTTATCCAGGTCTACCACGATCAAGAAGTCGCCAAGATCAACACACTCGTTCAGGCATACGCCCAAAAGCTTGTTGCGTACAAACTTAAGCTCATCTCGTACTACCGATGCGCCTACCGTTGCTATATGAGCAACTCCTGCCTCAGGTTCTACAAGAAATCTTACTACAGCTCTTGGTAAGTCTCCTCCTAATAAGTGACCCTTCTTATCGACATATTTCTTTCAGCCGAAGCCTCGGTTGTTGGTATCGCTACACCAGCAGTTACTGCGTTGTCAGGAGTTGTCTGAGACCTTTCTATTACCCCTTCAGTCCAGTAAGCTTCAAGGGTTTGAAGACTTGTGCTGTCGGTAAGTTGAATGTCTGGTCGACTTGGGACCGTGAATGAAACCGAGATTTCCCCAGCTGCGGTGGTCAGGGACGGAGCCCACCATTTATCAAGGAACACGAGTTGAAGATGGAGGAGGCCATCAAGGAGTACACCAAAAAAAGTTTGGCGAATGGAAAACTAAGTGGGCTCAATACCACATCGAGTATTGTAACAAATACAACGAAATTATTAAGCAGAGACACGAATGGCACATTAAATACGTCACCTCCCCAATACATTTGCATGTAAGTAAGCTCATCTCATACGCTTGGTGTTTCCTAATTACAACCGACCATTGCAGCAACAACAGTGAGGAATTGACTGACGAACAGAAAGCCGAAATCGCCAAGCTCACACAAGAACTCAAAGATAAAAGGGTGGCTGCTGTTTTGGCTTACAAGACGAAGCTTATCGCGCTTTTGCTTGACTGCACCGCGAAATTCACAAAGAGCATCGGAGAATATCGCGAAAAGGTAAAGGCTTACATCAAGACGATTGGCGACAACTACGACGCTTGCGTTAAGAAGAGAACCGACAGCATCGCTGCTTACAGAACCAAACTCGTTACTTACTACCAAGCGAAGAAAGACGCAATGTATGAAAGCCAGCGGAAGGTAATTGTCTTAGGTATTTTTCCCGAGTGTGTAATTCTTACAACGAATCAACTTACAGCTCAAGTTTGCACACTTGGATAGCTACAAGAAATTCCTGAAGACCTTCCACGACGGCGACGACCTTCCCACGGAGGTTAACACCATGGTTGTAGCTTACACTGGGAAACTCTATTCATACTGCAATAACTTGTTGGCTAAATGCGCTAACAACTTTAACGCGGTCATTTCACAATTGGTCGTTCATTACGCTTGCTGCTACACTTGCAAAGAACAGACTTTCTGCATGCCAACCTATTGCTACGGTGGTTACTTCAGATGGACGGTGAGGTACCCAACCGCCCCATGCTATCGCTACTACTACAAATCCTACAGGTAAGCTGCAGCGTGACAGATTGCGTGAACTGACAATAACCGCATTGTATTTCCAGGACCAGCTGCAGCTACCGTGTGCGCTACTACAAGGGATGCTACAGCTACTGTTAGTAGAGCCCCAAGTCGGTTAAGAGGAAAATGGTCCCACTTTCAGTTTATCTCATGAATAAAACAACCGACCAAACTTTTGTTGTGTCGTTTATTCGGGTCATGTCGTTATAGCAACCCAAATACCGGTATAGATTGGATATTAAGATACTAAGCTGCTGCAACAGTTTAGACTTCTAGACCTTTGGCACCCAAGTCAAACTTAAATTAGGAGTCTGTGTTTAAGGTTTTCCATCATATCGTAGCGGTTTTGTGCAAACTCGTGATTTATACGCTTGATTATAAGATCATGCCACACGCTACGAATCCATTCGGCTGGACTTGACACTTCCAGTTTCTGTTGATGAAAGAATTTCGTTACCATTTCTAACTTGGATTAATTGGGCAACGACCGATTTACCTTAAAATTGTCACAAAAAATGAATTTCTTGGCTGTGAGATTAACTATATATCTGTGGCAGCGCTTTAACTTAAGACGGAATTTAACCAAGGTAAGACAAGAGGTAAACAGAGTTTAAGTATTTTATTTGGTAATCGCGCGCTTGCAGCCAGTTACAGCACTGTACACAGGGGCATAGCTTAGATATGTAGGGTAGGCTAAATAGCTGGAGAGAGGTCAGGCCAAAAAGGTATTTCCAAGTCCTCTGTTATATTATGGAATTATGCACGGTTTATTTATATAAGACTCATAACAGGTAAAAAATGTTTGTACACGAGGCTTGACATGCGTTAAACAGACCTCGCAGGAAACAATTCATCGACTGAGCTGTCAAAAACAGAAAACTAATCGTAATTTCCCATGCACAAAATATGAATTCATCGATTCTAAATAAATCCTTTAAAATCCCAACCCTCCCAAACCATTATCTTGTTCGGCTCAGCGATCCCACAAAGTCTACAGAAACGTACGTGACTTTGTATTCCTGGTCCACACACTGAGTCAATGAAGGTAATAGTCAGGGAGGGGTTTCAATCCCATTACTTCGGGCTATAGGTGGCGTATAACCAATTAAGACCTCTATGCTTCACAGGATGTGACGAGTGGTGTCCTCCATGAGTCATTGTTTTTAAACGAATGTTTTGCTGAGTAACAATGGTGGTGATTCCCCAACGTTTGTTTGGTTGAAAGCAGCATGTGCTAGGCTACGCGCCGGTGTTTTCAGTTAGCTGAAAAGTTTTGTTATAGCGGAGCAGTGCTTTGTAAAATAAAGGTGTTGAATGTGCATCTTCTAGCTGTTTTGTTAGATAAAAGTAGCCGATGTACGATGGGGTATGGGCTCGAAATTGTTAAGAGAGTTATTGAGTTAAGGTTGCAGATCCAAACCTTAATTTAAAATTGTGAAAAAATCTAATTGCATTGAAGAGATACGCAGAATAATTAGTTGATGGCCTCCTATATTTACAGCATGCCAAGCCTCTTGTACAAACACGTGTTATAATTATTATATAAACCGTGTACAATTCCATAATATTAGAGAGATTACTCGGTTGGCCTCGCTTGGCTAAGCCCCTCTCCCAACCTTACCCTACTTACTTAAGCTGTGCCCATGTGTACCGTGCTTAGACTGGCTGCACGCTTCGTGAATACCTAATAAATACCTCACCCATGTCAACCCCTTGTCTTATCCTGGTAAAAACCCGTGTTAAAATTAGAGCGCTGCTACTACATATACTCTTGTGGGTGGGAAGCCAGGCTTTATCCACGGGTATCGTAAGACACCCTTTGTCCACAGTCGAGTTGCTGCAGCTATTACAGTGTGTGGATAGTAGGTTCATTTATATACTCGTGGGTAAAAAAGCCAGACTTTATCTACGGGTATCGTAAGACATCTCATACCCACAGTCGAGTTGCTGGAGCTATTACAGTGTGTGGGTGGTTGGTTCATTTATATCCTTGTGGGTGGGAAGCCAGGCTTTATCCACGGATATCGTAAGACACCTCATGCCCACAGTCCAGTTGCTGGAGCTATTACAGTGTGTGGATAGTAGGTTCATTTATATACTCGTGGGTAAAAAAACCAGGCTTTATCTACGGGTATCGTAAGACATCTCATGCCCACAGTCAAGTTTCTGGACCTATTACAGTGTGTGGATGGTTGGTTCATTTATATCCTCGTGGGTGGGAAGCCAGACTTTATCTACGGGTATCGTAAGACACCTCGTGCCCACAGTCGAGTTGCTGGAGCTGTTACAGTGTGTGGATGGTTGGGTTATTTATATCCTCGTGGGTGGAAAGCCAGGCTTTATCCACGGGTATCGTAAGACACCTCATGTCCACAGTCGAGTTGCTGGAGCTATTACAGTGTGTGGATGGTTGGTTCATTTATAACCTTGTGGGTGGAAAGCCAAATCCATAACCTTTCCAGTTCTTCACCGTGCTACTGGCTTGCACTTATACTTTTTTTGTTTCTTTTATTTCTATCAATTATATGTGGTTGTTGCCTGTGAGGTTCTCACACACGGAGGACCAAATAAACCAGGTTGATAAATCACATCAACTTTTGAACACAATTTGGAACATTTATTTGTATATTTGTATAAAAGTCGATAATAAAATAAAGTAATTGGAACATCTCGGTTTCGGTCGCCCAATGGTTAACGCCATATACCATAACCGGTCCTAGTGACGAGCCCATCATAGGTTCGAAACTTGACTCAGGAACATCTCGGAAATGATGAAAAATTGCGACAAATGACGTCACCGCGCTATTGGCGGAAACGGCGGATCCGTAAAAATCTCAGCGGAACCTGATTCCGGCAACCATCCGCCTGAACCCAAGTAACCTCACCAGATATAGAGATGGGGCTAATGTGGAGTGAGACACAACCGCGCATGACGCTATTTCGACCAACAGCATCCCGTGGGGAATCCCCCATATTAATCGTGGCGTCATATTATTATATGTTACGTCGGAAAATGTTAAGTTTGACATCACAATGCCGGTGGCTTGTTTGTCCGGTACCACGTGAGATGATGTCACATCCGCCACGCAGGCTGATATGTAGCTCGCGTACCCCACCAAGTAGAACAACGCAATGTACAGAATGAACCGCCAGAGGGCGCTACACCGAACAAACACGTTTTTTGAGTTTCTTCTGAGCCACAAGAGGCGCAGCGAGGTGAAGAGCATGAATAACCACGTGACTGTGATCACCAGAGCTTGAAATATCACGTGACTTTTACTGAGTGGGTAGAATAGATTGGAGCACGATTCGGGACAATATTGATCACGTGGTTGATTGTCTTCGTAGGTGTTCCCCGCCGCTATACGTTCCTGCGTCATTGATGACATTGTCGCTATGATTGATGACGTGTTGAAGCTTGTATTATCTAATGTGCAACGTAATAATGGGTTACAGATATATAAGGCAATATTGGCCCAGGGGAATTCCCCACTAATATACTCGTCTTAAGAGAAATTACCGTCATACGAATATGACGTCACAATATCACATAAATCGCGGTGTACGGACAAAAATAATCGACACGCCGATCAATCACTAACTGACATAGAAATTAGAAACAAATATTGGAGGCTGCGCTTGAATTTGTAAGGATATTCATGTTTATCCCCGTGAATGGGAAAACCAAGATGGTTAACACACGGGCAATCGTCAGATCACCTCGCGCCCATTGTCGGGTTACCGGAGCTATTGCAGCGTGTTATGTATGATAGACATGTTCCTTTAATTTAGTAGAACCCATTAATCCGCTGGGTTCAGTCAATGTCCGTTAAGTGTCTTTTCAAGGACACAACCGACTAGCTAGCGACCAGTTTCGAACCTGCAACCCTTCGACGACGCACTACCCCACCAAGCTAATCGAACGAAGATGGAATCAACTTTACCTGTTGCGCTGGAGTTGCTGGTTCCATCCACCCTTCCCTTGTGACGTATGCGCCTGACGGTGGCCGGATGTGACGTCATGTTAGCTGTGGGGGGTGAGGGGGGGTTAGTGTGATTCATTCGATCCATGGTTAGATACCCACTACGACCACGTGTGAGTTATACTATCTTCAATGTCATATGTAACAATGGTTATTGTTACAAAATTAGTGACGAGTATATATATGAAGTCACAATCACACTACTGTGTCGTCAGATATCATTATGTGATAACAATTTCAATTGTTTTAACAAAGTTAAATATGAGGAAAACAAACGTGGCAAGCTACCATTGGCTGAGTTGGACCATCCGTCTAACGTGGCGCTTTCTGATTGGTTCATTTGAATTTTGTTTTCAAATATTCGTTTCGTGACGTCATCCTGCGTAGTAGACCAACTTTGCGCCACCGTGCGGGCATTTCCACAGGTATTCGGGCAGGAAAATGATTCCAACATTTGCGTGTGAGGTCTGGAATGTAGAATCGTGTGAACCTCGGGTTCTAGTTGCTTTCTTGGCACCCGAGATATAGGCGTCGAACCCGTGGCCAGGGGGGGGGGACTAAATTCCCTGTGTTTAATTTAAAGTCCAACCGGCAATAAAAATGGCGTCAAATACGGATTTGCGGGTACTGTTTCCATTACCTTTTGGCTGACGGTCGGCCACGTTAGCGAATGAAGTAACCGCCCGGTGTTGATGGTCGCGACCATTTATTATAAATCAGGGAAATATTTATTCAACTCAAGGTTGATAATGAACAAGTTTCAAACCCTATGTCTGTTATTTATAATTTCCCATATATACCACCCCCCCCCCCACTTCCAATCATCCGGCCACACAACCCACCACGCAGTGTTGCTCCGTGTGGAATGCGCACCTAGTGGCCAGAACGCGAAGATGAAACGACCACTGCACAAGGAAACAACCGATTCGCGGTGCACAAAGTACGGTCGTGTGGCCGAATGGTTAAAGCGACCGATACAAATATCGGTATAAATACAAAAACGTTCGTAGGGACGTTTTGGGTTCGAAACTTGGTAAAACAATTACACATTCTCATTCTATCAGTGTCAATTGAATAAGCAACCCCCAACTGCCTGCGTGGTACACACATTATACACACACCCTGGCACGTACAGCACACACACGCACGCGTGACGCACTTGGTATAATTGATTATGATGAATTGAAATTTAATCCACACACTCCAGCTGCATTCACCACCGGAAATTAGAAACCTCATTAGAAAAATAAATTGCAACGAAATAGATTCTATCGCACCGCAATTACCCTTTTCTCACTGCTGGTAAATTAGTCAGCAAACCCAATATTATACACTGCTTATTTGGTTTACCTATATTGTGGGGTTGTTAAAGTCTTTTTTAAACCTCGCTTTCGAAATATGATGGATTCGCTACAAAAACCTTGTTTGCAAAGAAAAGGTCGCGTTAACCGGCCAAGTGACGGTGGAGATGTTATGTCTTTTTAGTTGATGTCAGTTTATGTCACCCATAAGAAATGGAAGTCGAATCACCTCCCCTTGCGATCCCTTCCAGTTGCAAGTTACCCAACCTATTGCTTAATACATAAACAACCAGACTGTGGACTTGAGGTCTTGATATATTTTGCGTATTTACCGAGTGTAGTATCGAACCAAGGACCATTGGGATCCTTGCTAGAACCGATTTGTTTGTTTTAGTCTGTATGTGACGTAGACCGTTTTGTCCACGTCACTTCCCCCGTTGTGTCGAAACAATGGCACATGACGTAGAACGCACTCACTACTCCACCCAGCGGTAACAAATATCTCACCCTTTCATCATGAGTCTTGTTGCTACTGGTAACAACCACGTGACGAGAAACGCGATCCAAATGACCAATAGGAGGGCGACTGTGGTTCGAACGCCGACGACGGAGTTGCCATGACGTCCCACGTAAGTTGATGACATCATAGAACGCGAGTTGACGCTTGGGCGGGAGGATGGGATGGGGTTTCCCCCTGTTCGAGAGTGGTGTTGAAGCAACAATGACGTTAGTACGTGTCACGTGATTGTGTGCATCGCGACTACCGACTCATCATTATTACGTCACAAACTCAAATAATTTAAATTAAAAAAAACAAATATTAATTCAAATTTAAATTAAAAAAAAATAAAAAATTTAATTCAAATTTAAATTAAAAAACAAAACAAATTTTAATTCAAATTTAAATTAAAAAAAAATTAAATTAAATTTAAATTAAACAAAAACATTGCATTTCCATAATCACTTAGCTGTGCGCATGAGGTGTATTGCAATGATTGCAGGGGAAATGAAACATCATAATGTACCAGGTGCCAGCAACGCAGTGAGACGAGCCATGCTCTTCTTACGTCGTGATTTCTCCGGTTTATCTTTGCACGGTGTCTGGCGTGAGGTCACTTCTGAATAATTAAAACGTTGTTTCCATGCGATTTATCCTCATTTAGATGCAACTCATCAATTAAACATGGGGGGGGGCGCAACGGGACAAAACGATTTCCTAATTTGGTGCTAAAACGTGCTTGGAATCAGCGGAATAAGATTTCAAAAAACTGACGGTTCCACGTTCGAAATGACAAGCTAACGACCAGTTTCGAACCTGCAACCGATCCGCTGAAATGTGACGCATTAACCCACCAAGCTATTGTTTAAAAATATTGCAATTCTCATAAAGATCATATAATAATCATAACTTACACCATGTTGCTATGACGTCATTATATTATCACCGACGAACAATTGGGAACGATTTATTAATTTATTTTTAAAATAATTAGTTTTACCGTTTTTCTTGGGCGTCATCGGTTGTGATTCATTTTCGTACAGTTCGTTGTTTCGCTTAGGGGAATTCCCCTCTGTCCTCTTATACCTCGGCGGACTTCCATTAGAAGGTCTGGAACCCTTTCGGTACGCATTAGAAGTCTGTGGTTAAATCATTACAGTGTGTGGATGGTTGGTTCATTTATATTCTCGTGGGTGGAAAGTCATGCTTTATCCACGGGTATCGTAAGACACCTTATGCCCACAGTCGAGTTGCTGGAGCTATTACAGTGTGTGGATGGTTGGTTCATTTATATCCTCGTGGGTGGGAAGCCAGGCTTTATCCACGGGTATCGTAAGACACCTCATGCTCACAGTCGAGTTGCTGGAGCTATTACAGTGTGTGGATGGTTGGTTCATTTATATTCTCGTGGGTGGGAAGTCATGCTTTATCCACGGGTATCGTAAGACACCTTATGCCCACAGTCGAGTTGCTGGAGCTATTACAGTGTGTGGATGGTTGGTTCATTTATATCCTCGTGGGTGGGAAGCCAGGCTTTATCCACAGGTATCGTAAGACACCTCATGCCCACAGTCGAGTTGCTGGAGCTATTACAGTGTGTGGATGGTTGGTTCATTTATATCCTCGTGGGTGGGAAGCCAGGCTTTATCCATGGGTATCGTAAGACACCTCATGTCCACAGTCGAGTTGTTGAAGCTATTACAGTGTGTGGATGGTTGGTTCATTTATATCCTCGTGGGTGGAAAGCCAGGCGTTATCCACGGGTATCGTAAGACACCTCATGTCCACAGTCGAGTTGTTGAAGCTATTACAGTGTGTGGATGGTTGGTTCATTTATATCCTCGTGGGTGGAAAGCCAGGCGTTATCCACGGGTATCGTAAGACACCTCATGCCCACAGTCGAGTTGCTGGAGCTATTACAGTGTATGGATGGTTGGTTCATTTATATCCTCGTGGGTGGGAAGCCAGGCGTTATCCACGGGTATCGTAAGACACCTCATGCTCACAGTCGAGTTGCTGGAGCTATTACAGTGTGTGGATGGTTGGTTCATTTATATCCTCGTGGGTGGGAAGCCAGGCTTTATCCACGGGTATCGTAAGACACCTCATGCCCACAGTCGAGTTGCTGGAGCTATTACAGTGTGTGGATGGTTGGTTCATTTATATGCTCGTGGGTGGGAAGCCAGGCTTTACCCACGACTTTTGTTCGATAACCAGACAACACAGCGCAAAACGTCGGTTCAATAAGAAACTGATAATAAGCGGGTGACGTAATGAGATGACGTAGTAAGATGACGTAATGACGCGATGTTTCGTTTCAAAAGGATTCGAGCAGGAAATTTCATATTTCCATGAAGATAAACTTGACCAACCTGGGTCCCCCCAAGGGAAAGCACCCGCAGCATCGTGTCGAACGCTGGGATGCGATGGGGACTCCCCAACCCGTCGTTGGAAACCGATTCCGCGCGGTGGCGTCCCATGCTCGTGGTGCGCTTGTGCAGGGCATACGTCAGCACTGCTGTGTTGAGGGCAGACATGAAGACCGAAGCGATCTTCAAACCTGAGAAGCGGTTGTGGGGGTTACGTCATGTACACGGGAAACCCCCTGAACAGATACCGGGAAGCAGGGGGAGGTTTATTTATTCGGTGGAATGTGACATACGTGCATGGGACACCGGCATAGAAACAACTCAATTCGTACAATGGTGGTTTCTTCAATTTGATAGAACCCATTAATCTGCTGGGTTCAGGCAATGTTCGTAAAGTGCCTTGCCCAAGGACACAACCTACTAGCTAGTGACCAGTTCAAAACCTGCAACCCTTCGGCTTAAATTTGAAGCAGCAACCGCCAATCTATTCCGATCTTGTCCACAAACGCAATGGACCCCCTGTCCACTCATGCAATGCATTAACTCCATTGTCATCTACCACGAGGCTGATTCTACCTCATGACCAGTTAATCTCCATCGATCAGATGGTTTTACGTCACTTCCGTGAGATATAGACTCGAGGGGGGACCGCCACGTGGGGGGGTTGGTTGTTTATTACAACATGAAGTAGAAATTACGTTGGGCATGCTTATTTCAAATTTTAACATAATCAATATGGTGTGACGTATTTTGAGCTCATATTACCAGTCGTACTGAACCTTGGAATTAATATCGTGGTCACGTGAATTCCGGTTCTAAATGAGCAGTTGGTGGTTTAAATTGCTTACAGCGGGGGGGGGGGGCAGTTTAATTAAACTCCGTCAAAACCTTGCGACTAAGATCTTAAAGAATATTTAACGTGAACGCATGGTCCTTAAAAATTAAACGTCAAAAGAAATGCGATTGATTATTGAATAAAAATAAATCCTTTTTGAATTATTCGCTTTCGATGTTTTGGCGGGAAGAATATTTTAATTATTTCGCACAATTGTGTTTTAGTCTCAAAGCAGCCTGGAGAATCGATCGGGGACGGAAATTAAAAGAGCAAGATTTGAATCTCAGTGATTGTCGTGAATAATGGAGCCATCAATTATTAACGTCGCAACGAAATTAGAGTTATCTTCGAGTCGACATTCTTTTACTCGTCAGAGTTCTGCATAATACGCAAGCACGGAACATCATTTTGCGATTAAAACTTCGATGTTTATACGATTTTTCCTCCCCCAGCGGATATCACACACGGATACTTGGATATTTCGATGCCAATTATAAGCTAGGTACTGTGTGTCACATTGGGGAAATATGTCGAGTGATTTAAGTTTTTTATTATTTTTTTTACCAGCTAGGTTTCGAATTATAATAATTTGTTTGACATGGGTGTGTATATTAATGGTTAACTGTTCGACCACACAGCCGTACATTTTGATTGGTTTATTAATTAAGTATTTCTAGTCGAAATAAGCAAACTAATTTTAAGTTCTGGGAAATTGTTCTAATCCCCCAGTTAAACAATGGCTTAGAGATTTGCCATTTTCAGAATTTGCATTTTACCACAATCACATGGTGTTTTACTGCGAAACGAGATTACACCGTATACTTTCCACAGCTTGTTAAAGCGAACTGGACTTAAAACGTTCACAATTCAAACACCGAAATTCTGCAATGAAATATTCAACTTAGGTACAATCCGCCGGAAACGGGTACAATCCGCAGGAAAAAATGGTCAATTCCGCGACGCAAAATTCCCGCGGAACTGCGTCTACCTACGCACGGATTGGTGAACCATGTTACGTCATGACGATATTAAATATTCATCTCGTGTGGGAACTTCTACATTTGCTGGAGTGGAGGCAATTCTTTCGCGTTGATTGTGTGCGTCATTGGAACAATGGGAAAGAATAGGTAACAATGAGGAACAATGGGGGAACAATGGGGGAACAATGGGGGAACAATGAAACCGAAATCTTCGCTGAGCAAAATTCAATGCAACTGTTGTGCATGTGTCACGTGACTGATGTGCATTGTATATTTCCTGCCGCAGCGCAATGCGTCATGCGTCATGCGCAATTCACAACAATCACCCATTGACTCATAACAATTACCTTCAATTGCGACGCTTGCATCATAGTTGGTGTACTGTGACGACATAGAGGACTCGGGACGTAGAATTTTCATGACGGCATCGATCATAAATGCAACCCCAATTATGACGTCAACAATAGTGAGGTTGACGATGAAAATATACATTCGCTGACGTAATCGCCTGAATGATAAGAATAATTCATTGTTTTATCAAGAATTCAGAATCATTTATTTGTTTGGTCAAAAATATACGCAACAACAATGAATTAGAACACAATAATTTGAATTTATATAAATATTTAAGACCAGGAGGCAACGAAACGATCATATAGTCAACAAGTTGCCCCCTTTCCCCAATAATCATCATTAAGTCAACCGAGCAAAATGTAACACAACAGTAGATATTACAACATAGAAATAAGTGAAAAACTTAATGCACTGCAGTGATTAAACACCAATATGTGGTCGAAATTCATATTTGCGTCGGAAATAAGTCATAACTTATTTAAGCTACTGGCCCGTTAACCTACTATCGACGACGACAGATTGGGTGATGGTGTGTTAATGATTAATTTGAAAGGTTGCAGATCCGAAACTGGTTGCTAGATAGTCGGTTGTGTCCTTGCACTTAACGGACATTGCCTGAACCCAGTGGGTTAATGGGTTCTATTAAAAGGAAAAACGTTTTAATCGTGTCAAACACTGCAATACCTTCTGAAACACGAATATAAACAACGAGTAATCTGATGATTGCTCGTGTGATAACGCCCTCGGTTAACCTAACGATTGGACAGACATTAATCTTCCAATATTAGATTCAAAATACCGGTTATTAATATTCAAGACCCACCTGTAGTTACCAAGAATGCACAACAACGCAAATAGGTTGGTCAATGCACAACAGGTGGAAAGAACAAGGACAACAATTCTTACTTCAATCATATTGTTGGACAATTTATACGGTTTCTATGGCAAATAACTTAATTATACTTTGGAACAAATTCTGGTGAAACAATAGAGGAGTTATGGAACATGCGACCGGTTAAATTATTGACAGCATGACTAGTGATTGGCCGAAAGGTGGGGGATCGAAACCAGCCGCTAGCCATTCGGTTGTGTCCTTAGGTAAGGCACTTAACGGACATTGCCTGAACCCAGCGGATTAATGGGTTCTATTAAATTAAATTAAATAAACGTGGTTATAGCTCTGTTAACCCGACGGTGGGCGCGAGGTGTTTTATACTTCGTGTACAAGGCACCAAAGGCAAAATGTTAATTTATACAACTGCTTCGAATTGTTAATTACCTAAAAAAGGGAGGGGGGCAGCTGTACTATGGTCATATATTAAAATATAACGACAAAAAGTACATGATCTGTTATATCCCATTCATGTTTCCCATGGATAATTAATTATTAATTTTGGCTCCCTGCTGTTGTAGATAATCTAATTTTAATGAGAATTGCGATATTTTTAAACAACATCAACCAAATATGGATCTTCTGTTGCGTCACAAAAGGCAGTTGAACCAAGCCGGCTGCTATTCAATTGTGACGTAACAAAGAATATTATCATTATTATTATTATATTTTTTTATTATTATAATGAATTTAATATTATTAGAATATATATAGAATTCAAATAGCCATACTCTATTATACAGTATATAAATAATTACTTTTGCAGTTGGTCTACTTTAAACCCATATCACTGTATTTCTGTGAATACTTTAATACACTTCCGGTACAGTGGCCGGTCGTGTAACCACAGTTGCTCCAAATAGCTAAATAAATGTTAACGGGCAAGTTTCGAACCCTGGATTTGCGTTCGTTACTCAGTCTGTTGTAAAATAGGAATAGGATATTCATGTTTATCCCCGTGAATGGGAAAACCAAGGGGGTTAACACACGGGCAATCGTCAGATCCCCTCGCGCCCATCGTCGGGTTACCACTGATGTACATGAATAGGTCGCGATAACCATTCGTCCACGCGACCATTTGTGCCAATTGCATTCAGTAACATTTATCGAGATTTGCAATAATAATGTCTCAATCGACTAACTTTCGAGGTTCTATATTAAACTCAATGAGGAATTTATGTTAAACTAATCGCAGCGAAATCTTAATTCTATCTTCAAATTAAGGTCGTCTATAGCGAAATCAATTGTAAAGAGTTATTTTTAACTATTTAGTGCAAAAACAAAGATTTTTCACGCCACAATTTACCGCGCGATGATGTTAAATTTTAAAGATTTTACAGAAAAATGTTCGAAAAGCTTTTTACAATTGACGAAAGTAAAACTTTTCTAATTCAATTCGACGGTGACAATGTTGACAAATTAAAAAAACTGTTTTTAATAAGTAAGTTAAACACAAAAATGATAACATTTTCTAAAATGAAGAAATAAAAAATCCTCCAAGTATTTCCGACAAGCAGGCGGTCAAAAACACAAACAATCCACAAATATATTGGTATTTATGTAGCAACCATTGCCTGATATATCTACTGGTATATAAATACCGCGACCAACTCTATCTCTGCATTAATCGACCACCAACTATACGCAAATCAATGGGGTGAACCGATCATTGCAATCCAAGGATCTTTATTACTGAACTGAGCATGTAATATCCATCGCCTTTCTCGCTGCACGGTCTCGAATCGTTCTGTGACGACATAACGTCTACTTGCAGCGGTTGGTACTATAGAAGTATCTTATAAATGTCGACATTACACCTGGTAAACGTATTTGGCATCCAAAATGAATGTAAACAAGGTATGTATGCTTGCGCAAACAACTATCATCCGATTTTACCAGAATAACTAAGTTTTAATACTTGGTTATCAAAGTAGAAATGCAATGTACATTATTTAACAAGCTATCTGTCACAAACCAACAGATAATAATGACTTGCCAAGCTACTGAGATTGAACCTTCTTCGAACCAATTAATAGTTCCAATTGAAGCAACGAGGTATAAATAATGCAGAGTATACGCGCCTTGCCCGGTCAACCACTTGTCCTCTAATCAATAAACAGACTGTGCTCACCACATTGAACGAAACAACTACAGTTTAAACATCTATTTGATAAATAATACATGTCATGTCCTTTAACTCTCTCTTTTGGCGGGTTGCAAGGATTATTATGAGTGAAACATCTAATGAAAGTACTGGAAAAATTACTCAAGTAATAAAAAAGCGAATATACTTTAAAGGAAGTAATATATCGGGCTACCGATATGGCAGACCACACTGCAGAAATCTGATGACACTTTATGAGCTTGTAAAGTCGATTACCGCTAAACAATGGACGAAGGGTTTTGACGATAACTGCCCCAAATATTTTTGATCCAGATATAGTATATTCGGTAGTAGAACGTTTTAAAGGTTGCTACAAACTACAAAACTAATACTTTAATCAGCGCGGTTTTATATACTGGGAATCAGAACATAATATTTGTAACGATGGTGGGTTTGGTGGGAACAACTACATAAAGCTGATTTCGCTGACATATAATTATCACAATTATGGTCACAATGGCGTTAATTTAATCATAATGGCAAAATTCAACCAAACAATCATAATTTTACATCTCAAAGACTAAATTACGTCATAATTATAGTACCATATCACAATAATTAAAATATTTTGCCGCGCATTTTTAATCTCACTGCGCACAGGCTAAAAATCACTTCTGTCGTGAATTCAGTTGTAACGGTTTAGGAATTAGGACTGCTTTATAAGCGAAAGTTATGTTTCAATTTGCTATAAATAAATTATAGTGAATATGTTTATTATACAAGGCTACAAGAAGTAGTGAAGTAACCACGTGTGCTTCGTCGGTTGCACTGATATCTACATGTAACAAAACTACATTATCCTACCAAGAACAATACGCGTTATGACAACACAAGGAACAATGCACAACAGCAGCTTGTCGATCGCGGTAAACAGAAACCGTGAACCTTGTATGACATCACAATCATTATTCTCGCAAGGGCTAAGTGTCTATTATTTTAAGAAACTTTTTCAAAACAAGTTACGAAAGAACTAGTTATAACTAATAGCAGCCTCTTCGTGCTTTAATCGCAAGAATATTCTTATACTCAGTAAATATTCCTTTATTTGCCATATTTTTTAACATTGCCATCAATTAAATAACTAATACTCTACTACATAAAAATTAAGGCTAACAAAACAAAATTGTTCATCGACCAATACAGTGTATTTCAACATCAAGTTTTTTTCAATTAATTCGTTGACGTTTAATCCCACGGTGGCTTTAAAAGTACAATTATACAGCAATCTCCATACGGGGTATAGGTATATTGCTATTTGTTTAATAGCCTTTAGAGAATGAATAAATCAATACGAGAATACGAAGCAATTACTTACCGGACGTTTGTAAGTATGTCCACAGCTGTTGATATTGCATAGGGTTGCGTTTCTACTGTAATTTATTCGTTGGATTTAGGGCCAAGTAGCGTTTTTTATTTGACTGCTTGGCTAAGTTAAGGATGATCTTAATCTATGCTTTTAGAGGTTAGAAATCTCGTGCTAAGAAATAATATTAAACCTGGCCAACCGTTACACAATTTTAAAAAAATATAACGTTCGCTTTATAGTATTTTAATATGCCATAACATAGATTAAGCTATACCTGCAGCTGCGTGTATAGTTCTCGATTAATCTACCACCCCGGTAGAACCAGATGTTTAATTTTGCTCCTGCTGACAACCGTGTTTGATTAAAAAACGGTCGACACTGATCGTCGATTTAAATTCGATTCATGTCAAAAATTGAACCGTACTATATCGATTCACATGTGGGCCATTTGAATGGAAATATACAAAGAAAAATCAATTGATTTGTTGTTCCCAAATGAATTGTGTAGGAAGATAAATTATATCGTTTCGTAATATAAAGAGCACATTACTTCAATATATAAGGTACATGCATACAAATGCATTGTGTGGTTGCTAATGCACAAAATCGTAAATTCAATAGAATCAAGTTATTGAGCTCTCGTTACGACTGCTGCTAAAGTTTAACCCACTTTGGGTAATGTAGGTCATTCATTTTTGCCCCAGTATTAAAACAGCCAATTAAACAAATCACAACACAGGAACAGGAAAAGACGGAAATTGCACTGATACACGATTACACAGATAAATCTCTCACGTCATTTCCCCCCAGTAACTAGCCAACCATTGCATATAATCATCTACATTCTCTTCAAGATTATTACGTGTTGCCTCCTTTTACCCAGCAAATACGAAGTAATTTACAGACAAACACCACGATATTGGACATTTAGCACTTTACTGTATCTTTGTTCTAAATCTCTTCACACTGAAATTATATTTGGTTAGATTTACTGTGATATCCTTTTCTGCAAAACATTTACTAATCAGTTTAACCAAACAAAACGTACATAATAGAAAAACCCATCTAAAAACAACAGTTTATAATCTATCTACTGCGGTATTGACTGCCTGCTTTCCTTTAATCGGAAACCCCTGTGTTGTCATAATGGTTTTAAGTGACGACATAGAGAGGACGTCGTACTACTCCAGCGAAGATTAACTACGGAAATGGTGGAGCAATCAAAACAAATAACCGCATAAGCTTGCATTATAAGCTGACTGCTGGTCAATAGTTTTGCAATTATGTGATTGTTACAATGCTTGGCCTTTGTGACATCATATAACAATACAAATAAACAGAAAGTTAAAAATATTAACTAGTTTTCCACTGTTAATATAGTATGCTGCTAATAATATAGTGTCCTGCTAATAATGTAGTTTACCACTAATACATACCGTAGATTTATTTTCATCCAACACATATATACGGTAAACTAGGTTTATCTTAGCGTGTTAGATAAAACGGTGAAATTCACTTTATTATTTCTACACACAGAGCTATAACCGATGAACTAAAGTCATATGTAGCTTAGATACTCAGATTATGCTATTTGTAGCACAGAAGTCCACAGCCAACGTTATCTATTACTTCCTTCTATTCAATTAAATCGTCCAATCCTGCCTAATGGTGCTATGCAATGTAACAGGATGTAACAGTTCTATAGAGAGAAGCGCAGTTTAACAGATAGTGTTTCATATGTCTTTGACTTTATAAGGTCAGGTATCCTTAAATTCGGAGAGAAACACGCAATTTGTGCTAAGAGTCACAACATGAGTTTACCTTTGTGACCGATTAAAATAATTTTATTTTATACGTGAACAAAGAGAGGATAAATATTTATTTTTACAAAACAATTGTAAATCAATTGTGAGATACTGTGTTTAACTGAATCAAAATAATAATACATATTCTAGAATTAAGCTCAAGAAATACTGTACCAGTAGCCTACACACTGTTACATAACATCTACAAGATTTATAAACATGCTTATTTAATAACACGTCACCAGTCTAAATCATCTGACTTTATGTTATTGGTATTTCACATATAGAAGTTAAACGTGTACTGTTCAAAGGAATCTTGGCAGCTGGCACTTATTAAGGCATCGCTAAGAATTGTTAAATAGCTTATAATTGTAAAAACTTTAATATAACCTCACAGCACCTGCCTTAATTAAACTAATGGAACAGATGCACTCGCTGTTAATGCTAATTTTAAAATAACATTTAATGTGGTATAAACGAATACCTCATTTTAACCTTATTTTATAATACTTCTAAAACCAGATTAACTGTTTAAACGTATTTAATCGTAATTTATTTCTTGCATGCTGCTATTATAATTGATCTAAATGATGTACTGTGTATTGTTAATGCAAATCTTACAACTTATATTTTCTAGAGTTTTGTAATTATCTTGGGTTTATCCACTATCTACCCATTACCATTATTACCATCTATAAATAGATTTATTAGTGGTAACTGTTGATGCCATGCTAGCCCTATGAGATGGACAGGTCAGACGGGATGTCTAATTGTGCGCTATTTCCGGTTTACCATCGTCACTTCCGTATGCGTAACTGACCAATCTGCAGCTTTTCTGCAGTAACTACGAGATGATAATTTCTATTTACAATCTTTCTTAAAACCGTTTTGTGTGCAACGCTTGTGGGAACAAACATGACTCACAGTTTAAACTAAACCGAACGGATGTGATTATTCCACTCTGTCCGTGTGGTGTTTGTTCCACTTTAACTATATTTCCTTGTCTTTCTAACGAACCTTATTTCAACTAGACATAGCGTTAGTTGCACCCGACCTTGAATCAGATTATTTCGGTCGTTTTGAATCCCAGCAACAACAGCTTTCATTGAATTTACCATCCCATCTAAGTGTGTGCGGTCGCGTTTCTAATGTTTGTTTGTGTTACAAACCCACCGCTTCATAGGTGACTCGGTCATCAGTCGAAACGTTGATGGTTCGAAACCAACCTATAGCTACTCGGTTGTGCAATTGGGATACCAACTTGCTCGTTTCCTGTAGTACCCAGTGGGTTGATATGTGAACAAATAGGATACCACACTGCAAAAGAATATAAGATCCGACGGTGGGCGCAGTAATATAACGATTGCCCCTGTGTTAAAACGCCCGTTACGTTTTCCACCCACGAGGATGGGATACAATAGGAGGATAGGATATTCATGTTTATCCCCGTGAATGGGAAAACCAAGGGGGTTAACACACGGGCAATCGTCAGATCACCTCGCGCCCACCGTCGAGTTACCGGAGCTATTGCAGTGTGTTGTATATATGATATACATGTTTCTTCAATTTAGTAGACCCCATTAATCCGCTGCGTTCAGACAATGTTCATTAAGTGCCTTGCCCAAGGAGACAACCTACTAGCTAGCGACCAGTTGTGAACCTGCAACCTTTCGGTTCAAAGGCGTCGCACTAAACCGCCAGACCAACCGGTCGAACAAGGAAACATCTATCACCATCCACGAGAAGTGAGACTAGTTACCAAATCAATATAAGCCGAACCGATTAATGCATCGCGTTTATTTACAGAGGTTATATAATTGGAAGCGAGGAATATCTTAAGTTGAACTTGATTTCCCAATATCTGCAATGGAATTGGTGGAAATTGATAGAGAACAACATTAGATAATAAATAATTAGTCCTTGTGCTGTTTGGGTGCGTTGCCCCAAACCAGGGGATTCTTGTTAGCTGTAATAAATTTTAATAATTTTTTTGTAATGTTGACTAAATTGTTTTGTTGACTAAAATTGTTGACTAAAGTTAAATAATGTTGACTAAATTTTTTGTACCAATTTTGTGCGATGTTTCTGCTTAATTACACGATCACCCAGGAAATGGTCTGCTGTATAGTCTAGACTCTAGAGGATAGGAATGAAGGTCGTGGTTATGAAGGTGCTTGGTTCAACATTCACCCTCACCACTTTGTGGTTGTGTCATTTGGAAAGCTATTCGCAGACCTTGGTCCAACCCAGTTTATTTGTGTGTGTTGTTCAAATTATATACAACAGCAGCTACAAGAATATCTACGAAAGCAGCCTTTAATAGAGTTTTTTTTTCGTTTACCTATTATGGAAATGTTGAGTCAGGGTGCGTTGTATCGCAAGTCCGACTGGATTTGGATGCCATTCTGCAAATAAATATAGAAATTTGAGGTGAATTCTCCTATGGGGTGAATTTTATACCGAGCCAGGTTTCGAACACCTAATTCTCTTGTCACCAAGGCCATTTTTGTAAAAAATATATATTATGCTTAAAATCCTTCCAATGACTTGGGCAGTTTAACACGTGTGCGAGTTGACACAATGAGCGATTTAGGCAGAAAAGCTCAGAAAATTAAAAAAAGCACTTTTGTTATGAGGCTGACGATATTTACGCTGAAATTCTGGAAATATAAGGTAAAATCCACACAGACTTGCGGAAAAGCGGTCAATTCTGTGTTAATCATATGCTGCGCCCAAGCGTTCGTAGCCATAAATAACATATTAAACAAACAAATATTAATTCAAATAAAATAGTTCGATACTTTAAGACTTTTTGGCAAAAAAATATAAAAATTCACCGTTTTCAATAAATAGCTATTTTCTAACTGAAACAAACGTGTATGTGCGTGAATGTATTGTGTTGTGGTGTGGGGTGTTCAATCGTCCGATATGTATCTGCAGCTACATAAGTGCGATGTGGGCTATGAAACCTATAAAGACAGGAGTGCCTCCTCTTAATACTATAGGATCGCTTGGAGCGCTTGGATCGCTTGGATTGCTTGGATCGCTTGGATCGCTTGGAGCGCTTGGATCGCTTGGATTGCTTGGAGCGCTTGGAGCGCTTGGATTGCTATGGAAAATAATTCTAACCCTGTCCAAAACACTAATCTCAACCCCAGAACAAACTTTAACCCCAACCCTAACATTAATATCATGGCTTTGGTAATTACGAAGAGTAATAAGCGATCCAAGCGATTCAAGTGGTCTAAGCGATCCAGAATTC
>CH002029.1:30446-46913 GCA_000149265.1 Ciona savignyi
AAGCGATCCAAGCGATCCAAGCGATCCAAAGCGACCCAAGGGTCCAAGCGATCCAAGCGATCCAAGCGCTCCAAGCGATCCAAGCGATCCAAGCGATCCTGTAGTATTTAGAGGCCGTAAAGACAGAACTCACCTGAACCATATTAACAACCAGATTGTCAGCTGTGAATCCCATTGGAAGAGTGTATGATTGGACAACCATGGTCGAATCTTAATTGAAACGATTTGTTAGAAATAAACAGCATATCTACGTCACTTCCGGTGATACGCACTATTAATTCCAGGCAGCAATCTTTGCACCAAGTTATTGAAGACCAAATTCAGTAGCTGAACGGGGAATTCCCCAACTTTGCTTTGTACAACAGTGGAACTTGTGTTGACGTTTCGAATTCCAGCTCTGATCCGTCCATCTTCCATCCCCATAGTAGCTTCTACATCGGTGGTCTGATGGGTTTACGAACATTTAACCAAGTTTATGCTCTAGTTTTAATTTAATCTTTACATCACTGGTTGTGTTTAACTCCTCTAAGTCATTTGGGCCGCTACGACCGACTAGCAAGCGGTTGGTTTTGATCTCATCACCTTTCAGTTCGTAACACTGCGCATGACCACTAGGACAACTGCTGTACCAACTACATCAGGGAATGTCACACCCGATTAGCTTGGTGGGTTGGTGCGTTTCCTTTCAACCGATGGTTTGCAGGTACAAAACTGGTCGCCAGCTAATCGTTTGTGTCATTGAGAAAGGCACTTTACCGACATTGCCTGAACCCAGCGGATTAATGGGTTCTACTTAATTGAAGAAACGTGTGAATCATACACAACACACTGCAATAGCTCCGGTAACCCGACGGTGGGCGCGAGGTGATCTGACGATTGTCCGTGTGATAACCCCCTTGGTTTTCCACTCACGGGGATAAACATGAATAACATATATTCTGTGCCGGAAGGTGGCGACGCTTAGAGGAAAGATGGCGACACTCACCACCACTAGATCCAGGATGTTGTCCAAACTACCATTCTCTGCCACCACATAAGTGGCCAAACTGAACTGGGCGTTAATATCCACCATACTGCTTGTTGTGGCCACAGTTGGACTGGTGTTAAGGCTCATGTAGAACCGGAGGGGTCTGCGGGACATGGTGGTTACAGCGTTGGAACCGAAGAGTATCGGACTCGATTCCCACCCTACCCTCTTGGGCTAGGTGACCATTGTAAATATATTTCTAGTTTATAAATTTCTCAATTCAGCTTTACTGTTGTATTATTGCAACTTAGATAAATTGTTTCTCATCCTATAATTATCTGACAGATTAGTCTGGTGGTTAAGTGCGTCGCCTTTCAGTCGAAAGGTTGCAGGTACGAAACTGGTCAACAGCAAGTCGTCTGTGTCATAGAAGCAAGGCACTTACCAGACATTACCTGAATTCAGCGGATTAATGGGTTCTACTAAATTAAAGGAACGTGTAAATCATATACAACACACTGCAATAGCTTCGGTAACTCGACGGTGGGCGCGAGGTGATCTGACGATTGCCCGTGTGATAACCCCCTTGGTTTTCCCATTCACGAGGATAAACATGAATATCCTATTCTATTTAGAACTCTTATGACGTTTTTATCCCATTCCCTTGCGCCAGATAAAATATGGAAACAAAATAGCAGAAAAGTTTAAGGCAATTACGAAACAACCCATGCGGGTTGGTGTATGAATGTACAGTAAGCGAGATATGCAGGCATGGGTGGATGGTCGGTATTTGTAGGGGGTGATTTGTTCGACGATATTCGTCCGAAAAATGACCCGTTTTCTTCTTCAAAAAAAATTTTTTTTTTTTTTTGGAATTTTGTACTTCAAGATGAATTTCAACAGTCTCTACATTGCTCAACGTCACTTCCGGTCATTTGTAGGCATGGGTTGGTGGTAACACAGCCGAGGGATAACGTTACTTACCGACTTCCATACGCAGCCATTCCTGGAAGGAACTGCGCGAATGTATCTGTTGTCAAGTTCAACCCTAGTGAGCTGATGAACTGGAGATAAAGGTTCATATTATTGCGTGGTATAATATAGTGTGAGTGGATGCATGCAAGGTATTTGTACTTTATTAGCATCAACCACGCAACACCACAGCGGTTAAACATATGCAATAAATAAAGCCAAAACTACCATTGAATATATTATGAGTCGTGTTTTACCATTAGGTGGAGTAGAGAGCTGAACGTCAGTGCTCAAAATCAACATTTCAGGCGATTCATATTGACCATGTTGTCATTTATAGACATATCTAGTAACAAGACCGCTGCGGGTTCGATACTTAGCCCGGTAAGCTAGTTTATTTGTAACACGACTGATGCGCAAACAATTGCAACGTGGTTTATTGTGTGAGTTAATTAGAATCTTGTAACTTATACTCGTAAGTACAGGGCTACGTAACTTTTAAAAGTCAATGGCCGGTACAGTAGAAACTATAAATATAAAGTCGTTTAACAAGGGAAAACCCCTTAAGTGGAACCTGTAACGTAATTATCGTTCTGGAAACGTAGTCAAGTATAGTAAGAACATAAAATTCTCGTAACTTAAAAATATAAAATTCTTGTAACTTAAGAATTTAGGACTTTTGTAACTTAAAATTCTCGTAACTTAAAAATATAAAATTCTTGTAACTTAAGAATTTAGGACTTTTGTAACTTAAGAATTTAGGACTTTTGTAACTTAAGAATTTAGGACTTTTGTAACTTAAGATTCTCGTAATCTTTACAACAACGTAAGCACACCGACACGTATTAGTAGGAATTACCAACTATGATTCAGCATCTATGTCCAACCCACCGAGTCATGGTAGAACCATCGGTTCCACGTCCCCGCATTCCACTGCGCGTGGAAGAAAGTGTTGGCGACGTAGTCACTGAGTATCACGGATGACATCCTCGTGGATTCGGTGAATTCTGGTATCTCAGGGAAGGGGACTGTCGTGCTGATGTCGGAATAATAAGATTTAGTTATTGTTTATTCTGGCATGTTGTATTATATATCGCTGGTGTGCATTGAAATACAACAAGACAGTGCTAATTTCAACAAAATGTGGTTGTTTATAAAATCCTAGAATCAAGTAAGATATGTTGGTTTGTAAAAAAGTACAAAAAAATTAAAAACGAGAAATAATCGCGCTGTTGGCCAATTGAGCACTAAATCTTCATGTATATAATTCGGTCAATGTATAGGTCGGGTTAACCATTCAACCACACGACTAATCCATACTTATTTGTTTTTACCGGACTAAGTTTCGAACCCACCATGGTCTTGTTGCTAGATATGGGTTGGTCGGCAAGGCCGGTTTTTATATTGAAATCAGTTTATGTATGGGACTATTTAACCACACGACCACCCAAACCAGTTTTTTTTACCGAGAGAAGTTTTCAACCCAAGATTGACTCGTCACTTGGACCGTTTTTGTATAGTAGTCGGTATATGTATCGGTCGCGTTAACCATTCGGCCACCCAACTGTACAAGTCCACTCACATTGCATCAGGTTCACCAACAGCGTAACAGCGACCTCTTGAGAACAATGTCAATGCATCGGAAGTGACCGCTGGTGGGCGTGAGAGAGTGAGGTCGACCCTGGTCGCCAAACCCAGGGGATACGTCACTGAAATGATTAAAACAAATCGGAAGGTGGCAACGCGCGACAGGAAGTGACATGTAAGGTTGTTAGAAGTCAAACAATCGTTGGAATACCTCGTGCCCACAGTGGAATGTGTATACTTTTAAAAAAATTTACAAAAACAAATCAACAACACTGCACAGCTTACAGGTAACGTTCTGTAGAATCCTTTGGATCTGGGTCTGCATGGCGGATTTCACCGCAGGGCAAATCTGGAAGTAAATTTTAATTATTTGTATTCTGTTATGGCGATAAAATCTGGAATTCGTAGAAAGCCATTTTTCAGCGAGAACATCTTGTAGCGACTCTTAAACAAATAATTAATTATTACCAAACTGCATAATTATAAAATGACTAATTTTTTTGACGGGCTAAGTTTAAGTTCAAGCCCATGATGAGCTAATCGTCTCGAAAATCGTTTTTTTTGTAAAGTTGGGGAGCTTCAGTTTGCTTATTCTAAAGTTTCACATCAGGGAAATTCCCACCATGGAAGCAGATGTACCTGGGAACTGAACGTTCGTCGGATCCGGTCATTGCTGAAGTTGAGTAAGATGTTGTAGAGGAATGACAACCCTGAGTCGGCGACCACCGCTCGTAAGTTGGCGATACTGGCTGTGCAGCTCGGTGTTGGGGTGATCTGAGATATCGGGTTTTTGATCAGTTCCAATAAATCGATAAAGTCATCGCTTCAGGTCAGATGTCAATAGGATAGGATATTCATGTTTATCCGCGTGAATGGGAAAACCTAGGGGGTTAATACACATACAATCGTCAGATCACCTCGCGCCCATCGTCGGGTTACCGGAGCTATTGCAGTGTGTTGTGTATGATAGACATGTTCCTTTAATTTGGTAGAAACCAATAATCCGCTGGGTTCAGGCAATGTCCGTAAAGTGCCTTGCCCAAGGACACAAGCGACCAGTTTCGTATCTGCTAGCCTTCGGGTGAAAGAACACACTCTAAACCACCAGACTAATATATAAAACAATGGAATTTGAATCAAATGAATGTTTTGTTTTGTTTTCTTCAGATTCTGTTGCTAATAGTTAAGTCAGGATTTACAACAGCGCAACATTAACATTTCTTTTCTATTATCTTTAAAGTTTCGTTAATATGCGATTGTTTTCTAGTCTGCGGGATAACTATATAATAAGCATCTACAAACAGCCGAAGGTTTGCAGGTTCGAAACCATTCACTAACTATTGCGTCAACTTAACGGACATTGCCTGAACCCAGCGGATTATTGGGTTCTACTAAATTAAAGGTCTTAATCACGTCTTAATCATCCATACACAACACACTGCAATAGCTTCAGTAACCCGACGCAGGTATATAACATGAATATCATTTCCTTTCCCTTCTAATACCGTTTACAGTTGTCTTCTTATAATAATGGTTATGAAATAAAAGATAAATCGTCGTTAATATTTGCAAAGATTGAATTTCTTGATAAACAAGACACAATGTATGCGGTAACACCGGATTCCAAGATATTTCGAACTCACAGTTGGGAAGCCATTGGCGTCCATTCCTATCCTCACCGAGATATCAAGGTCGATACCAGATGCATCAGCAGTGAACGTACCGTCGTCGCTATTGCTGAAGCTGTGATAGAAATATCGTCATTTCCGTATATCAGGTATTAGGACAGGATTGGATATTCAAGTTCCTTTAATTTGGTAGAATCTATTATTAGACTGAGTTCAGGCAATGTTCAATTTCCTTGCTCAAGGACACAAATAGCGACAAGTTTCGAACCTGCAACCTTTCGGTTAAAAGCTGTCGCACTAAACGACTAGACTAACCGGTCGGACTAATGTACTATGGTAACAACCGACATGGATTAATTTGTAATATTTATTTTTTTTCGGTACGATCGTGTGGGCGAATGACTAACGCGACCGATGCATAATACCAAATTAAATACAAAAAATAATCTTAGCAACGAGTTCATAAAAATATATATTTTTATATTTTTTTCCCAAAATAAACGGCCTTTTCATCCCATAAATAAAACATTTGCTTAGTTATATTGCTTCTTGCTTTGTCGTTAATTACGTCACTGTCTCATAACAAACACCATTATTTCGTCATAACAAACACCATTATGTGCAAACACTTACAAAAATATTTCGTAGTTAACGTTCCAGTTCCCGCTCATTTTCAACGACGCCCCCGAAATACGGAAATTGATGAGATCGGGGGAAGTTGTCGTCAAACTGACTTGTCCGAATGAATATTGGGTGATTGTCATTCTGTGTGGATAGTTGGGTCATTTCTTATGGTGGGTGGGGGTATGCATTTCAGTTGTCAGAGATACGGCTATGTGTATAATGGATTCTTTATTTTGTGGTTCAATCACTACTGGATTCAGGTTGTTTTAGGCGGTTTGTATTTTTTATGTAACACATTAACACAGGGGTTAGCTGGGCAATGTGTCATGTGTGATTGAATCGTTCAGTGTTATTTCAACCCATTAATCTACTGGGTTCAGATGATGTCTGCTAAGTGCCTTGCCAACATTTAACCCAGGGTTGGGTAACTTTCGGCGGGCCAGATGTGGGAAAATAAAATTCTTGGTGGGCCGAATTATTACATGAATAGTATTTAATATCTTCATTACAGAATACAGGGTATGGTTAGATACAGTCTGCGGGCCGGTCAAAATCCCTTCACAGGCCGTTTGTTTCCCAGACTCTCCACCAGCTAAAAATACCTGGAAATCACCACTGGGCGCTGTTCAACTAAACTCACCCACTGAACGTGTATTCCGCATATACCCAGCTGTCATAGGTCCCACTGTAATCAGGGAAATTCCCGGCATACCCAGCTACCAGCCTCTCAGCAAACGAGGTCAATACGTCACTCACTGGAAATACGAATCAAGAGTTTGTTTGGAACAAACACAGTTGAAATAGGGTTGTATTGCAAGAAATAATTAAAAAAACTACGCCATTGCAAAATGATATCAAACGAATGAATATATGAACACACATTGCATTAGAGAACTTGATTAGCAAATAAAAAAAGAAACCATTATAATTGAATAAATGTCCATTTTGCAGGTGTTACGTAACTTTTTTTTTTTTTTTTTTTACCGAGCTAAGTTTCGAACCCATTATGGGCTCGTCATTTGGACCGTTTTTGAAAAGTAGTCGGTATATGTATCGGTCGCGTTAACCATTTGGCCACACGACCGTACTGTGTTACGTAACTATTGGGTTTGTTCAAAATTGATCCAATAACTGCAACCGTTAGTGGTCAAAACGTCTACAAAATTCACGTTTATTCGATTCTATTTGGTTTGTTGTTTTTAAGCAACGGAATAAATCTTCTTGGGCGTTCCTTTTTCCAATGTTATTATCCGACCGGATTGGCCAGGTGGATCAGTGCGTCGCCTTTCAGTCGAAGGGTTGCAGGTTCAAAACTAGTTGCTTACTAGTCGGTTGTGTCCTTGGGCAAGGCACTTTACGGACATTGCCTGAACCCAGCGGATTAATGGATTCTACCAAATTAAAGAAACGTGTGAATCATACACAACACACTGCAATAGCTTCGCGGTAACCCGACGGTGGGCGCGAGGTGATCTGACGATTGCCTGTGTGGTAACCACCTTGGTTTTCCCATTCACGGTACATGAAATAAACAGGAATATTTCTATGTTATAACCACGGAACTCACCAAAGCGAAGTCCCCGGTTGTTGAACTTGACTTTGACCCCAGTATCCGCGTGGAACCGCTCTGCACATAACAACAATCCTACGACGCATGTGGTTATCACGATTAACCTCATATTGGTGGTTGGCTGGAGGGAAGGGGGGATTATATTGGGTTGGCTGTAGTTTGTTACTTGGTATCGCGTTATAATGTGGTTAATGGAGAGAACGAGCGTTGTCGAAGGTTAGCGCGACCCCACATACACCAATTTATACACAAACGGTCTTAGTAACTATAGCACTTTTCCATTTGGAAACCTCCCGGTAAAAATTACAGTATTTACATTGTTTAAATAAAGGAAATCGCGGCAAAACGACGCCTCCTGGAGTGTTCCCCAAAACTTTTTAAGCTCACGACGCGTGTGGAACTGAAATGTACCGTGATAAAGGTTGGGAACCACTGGGATACCACGTCATGAATGCGATTAAGAAGTCAAAATAATCATAAATATCATCGATTGCACTTAAATATTTTCAACAAACAATTTAGTGAACTTCCGGAAGGCTTAACATTGTGGAATATTTATTATTCGAAATTTGACATAAATCATTTTGTTAATAGGATAGGATATTCACGTTTATCCCTGTGAATGGGAAAACCAGGGGGTTATCGCACGGGCAATCGTAACGCGGCGGTGTTCGGAAGGTTTCAGGTTCGAAACATAGCATGAACTCGACCATTATGCTTTAATATTGCGTATGACTAACATAGTATCCACTTATTACCCAACTTGGCTCAAATTAAACTTATCGTTATTTTTGAGCCTAACAATCCTATTCTTAGAATTAACAAGCAAATCGCCAACAACGCAAGTTAGCAAACGACAATATAGAATTTAATCTTTGACAATCGAGTTATAATGAATTCGAATCCAAATAAGTTTCTTTATAATAATCGGATTCAAAATTATTAACGTAAGCGTAACTGGTTTGCGACCAATCGCGTTAAATTTAAACAAATTATTGCGTAAAAACGAAAACCAAACTCTCTTAGCGAATAACAGCGACAAGATAAATGATTTCTACAAGTCAGGAAACTAAACGAAACTAAACTAAACGAAACTAAAGTCGAGGAAACTAAACGAAGAATATGAGAACTTCCTGTAACTATATCTGCTTATGCTGCGCTAATCTATAGATTCAACATCTTGTTTGTCACATTCATGTTGCTAAGAAATACCGATATGAGGCATATTAGCTCGAGGCTATACTAAGTAAGAGTTACAATGTGCATGGTACCAGGTGTTAATACATTTGCTGAAGCTTGGTCAAACGTTTGCAGGGTTTGTCATAGATGGACAGTTGTATGGTGTGTCAGGCTGGTTGTATTTGAACCAGTTGCTAGATAATCATGCTTCACTGAGCAATGCATTGTTATCATCGCGCAATTACCTTTCCTATGTTTTCCCCTTGTCCACCAAGCCACCAAGATATTATGGGAAATTCCCAGTTTCAACCACCCCCCGATTACGTATATCCGACCCATTAGCTTGGTGGGTTAGTGCGCTGCCATTCAACCGAAAGGTTACAGGTTCAGAAATGATCGATAGCTAGTCGGTTGTGGCCTTGAAGCACTTATCGGAATTTTAAAGTTGGAAATGCTTTTGGGGCAAAAAACGAATTCGAAAACAACATTAAATTCAAAATACCCAACATTACCCCTGGGTGTTAATGCCCCCATAATCAAAAAAATGTCAAAATGAGTTAAACCATTTAGACATGTTCATATACAATAAAATGGTCAATATTAAACACCTCTGATTATGGCTAATATTAGACCAGAAAATACAATTATAATAAGAATTAAAATGAACCGAAATTGAGGTACAACCTGTAAGAATCGCTGAGTTGCAGCTTGTGGTGCTTGTGTCACAGTAATGTGTGGTTGCGGGCCAAGACAGTTTATGTTGGGAAACTTTTAAAGAAATTAAGTTGGAAATAACAACTTCGTATTGTATTTGCTCCTGCTCCTCCCTCGGGCTTGGGCCCCTTTTTCGTGCTCGCGAAGCGTCACATCGCCCCACTGACCACGACCTTCCCCGGCATTGGAGTCCTTGGCGTTTACCAAGTCGAAACAGTCACAAGTGATAGCACCTAATGCTCGACCTGTTTCGGCCTGGGCCGCCGAGGACTTCCAGAACGACCATTCCTTACTAACCTATATATTACAGATAAATCTATAATATCGTTGGCGGGACCGCAAGTCCCGCCTCGATACCGAGCGCTGCAGATCGGCAAAATAAACAAGAATTCGACGTCGCTCTGCAGCCAAGGACCACCCGAACTCAAGCCAGCACCGTCGACAACCAACATCCTCAAGTCGGCGGTTGCTGGAACAACTCTACAATATCATCATAATAATTATCACCCTGTGCAGCAGGAAGCCGTGTTTTTAACTAACTTTGTACTTTTAAAACTACTCTATGCTTATGAAATATTTTGCCTTTTATCGCTCCGCGTTAATGTCATCACTAAAATTAAATACTGTTAAGGAAATCGTCAGGACAGATTAAGGTTAAATTATGGAAATATTAAACCTAACCGGCAATGCAATGGTTTAAAATATTTATTAAAAACACCCGACGTCTTAAAAGTTTTAAAATACATCTTGAGCATACTTATCACCATCTCTTAGTAAGTAGCTACCATCATCATAGTGCATCTAATATAGTCATCATACGCGCAAGTACGCGGATATTAATGGGAAAGCTGAAGGTGAAATGTCAATCAACTTACTTGTCGGGATAAGTTTCCAACCCATTGGTTCGTCACATAGACAGTTATAATATAGAAATCTTTATGAATCGGTTGAGCTTATTATTTGTTTACACGATCATTTTATTTCGGCAAATTTTATTATTACTTTTTACGGGGAAAAGTTATGGACCAAAAATGTGCTCGTTACCAAGGTCAGTTTTTACATATATAAATGGTTTGCTGCGTTTTCACACAAACATTGGATTTTCGGGGAAGTATGACGTCACCAAACGTATACAGTGATCTCTCTCCAGTCCGACACCCACACAATATACTTGGGTCATGCAATGTATGATGAAATCCACCAACGTGTAAACGCAGTGCGAACTCTGATGTGAATATAACTACTGGGTGTCGACCACGTGTTAGCCACCACTGTAACACCCCGACATAATATTAATTCCGTTGTAATTTCTATGGTTTAATAGATGTTTTAGGGGAAACACCCCAAGTTGTCCATAATTTATTATTTTCGCAATTCAAAAAAGTAGACTGCGTCCAATATATTTGGTAAGTTGTTATCGTTTGTGTGATTATTATTCTGCGTGCGTAACATTCAACACCGAACACCGCAACCTACTACCACTTGTCAAAACTGCTTCTCTATCATTCGCCGGATAATAAAGTTGAGCTGCGTGTTGCAAGATTATCTAGAGGCGCGGCGTAACAGCCACATTACGTTCACAAAATGTCAAACACCGATTTATACTTCATCGGTAAGTCTCTCCTCCTTACTTACTTATAGTATCTCTATGGCTCTTACAGCAGACCGCCTCATTTTGACCGAGCTAAGTTTCGAAACCATGTTGGGATCGTCACTCGAACCGTTTTTGTATATGTGTAAATGATATATGAATTGGTCGCGTTAACCACTTGGCCACACGACCGTACTTTACCCAACTTCGTGTTACTGGAGCAATTGTATAAAAACCCAAAGGCGCCCACTAGTGAGTGTTATTTCAGCTAAACTACTGGATTCAGTATTAAGCGGTATCTCCGAACATTCACCCCCCAATCGCTTCTAACCAACATATGTGGTGGTTACATTCATCCACGCAATCCAGTTCCATTTGAATATCTTTGACTTAGGGTATTGTGAAAATTACATCCGCTAGACGGCGCAAGCGACTCGTCTAAGGTTCCCTGAAAAACTTCAAAGATGACATCACAAAGTCATAACCAAACCCAATAATAGCGCTTGGACCAGACAGATCTTGGGTTCGATTTCACGCTAAACATTTTTTAAAAGTTTTGATCCGGTTATGACCTTGTCGCGACACCGTTTTTTTTTATATAATTCGTATATATTTTGCTCGCGCTAACCATTCAGCCACACGACAGCACATTCAGTATATGTTAACCAACCTTTGGCACGCACTTAAGAACGCTGCGTCTACCAAGTGTAGTGGATTGATGAGTTGAAGTTATAACAAGTAAGCAGCAATACAACGAAATACCATCACTGGTAACCCGACGGTGAGCACGAGGTAACTGCGCAACAAGGATATAAACGAACCACATATCATACACGTGTGTTCGGTAATATGCTAGCGGCTGATGCACTTTCGAACAGAAACTTCTAGAACAATAGGACAGCGCGTTACAATCACCGGACATTGCGTGGATTCTGTAAGGAAAATAACGCTTGTGACGTGTCGTGTTTTTCGTTGTGACGTGGAATTTCTAATTTTTCGTTTCCTTATTGTCCACATTGCATATGATACGAGTGCGAATGGAGGGAATACCATGATATGCAGATGTGGTGTATTGAACAAAATATGGGAGTTGATTTATTCCATTCGATTTACGTTATAACAGTACATGTATGGTGCTGGCGGGAATTCCCCCGTTAAATAATTATTTGTCGCCAATAAAATGTGAAACCGATTTATTGTTTCTAAAAACAATATAATTTATAAAACTGACAACTGTTTGCTGATTTTAATCTAAGATCAAGCAAGTAAGACACTTTTATTAAACGTCACAATTGGAATTGTGATGGCCAAGACACATTAAAATTAATATGACATCATAGTTGATTTCATGACGTATCAATGTTGATAAAGAAGCTGCTTTTGGGCGGGAAACGGAATTGGGAGTTTCTTTAAAACAGTTGTTTCAGTAAAAATGATTTTGTTTTTTGCTCATTTAAGAAATCGTGGACGATAATTGGATTAATTAACCGTCAAACAACTAAACAGGGATAAAAATAGTGAAAACTCCTCAGTAAGATGAAACAAAATAACAATAGGCGCGTTACTGTTAAACCATAGACACTCTAAACATATAGATAGACACTTTATATGTATGGGGTGTCTGTGGTTAGACCGGTAGACACTTTAAGCAATTAAATAGTGGATGGGGAATTAAAGTTTTTTCGCGATGAATGTAAAGTTTGCGGTCGATTAACCCGATATACAGTTTGTTATTGATAATACGCACAATTTGTAGGTAAAAGTGCTGGTTAAGCAAATGTCATATATCTATGGCCAGTTGGGTCAGAGATAAACAACCCAGTGACCGTGTAACCCGCTCGTCCATAACAATACATTGTTGTGACGTGATATATTAATTATTTAAGCTATTACAGCATGCTTTAGCATTAATTAAGATGCTATTGGGTGTCAATCAATTGAGATTGAAAATATTTTGATACTGGGCTACCAAACTCCCCTTTTTACGCGTCCTCAATATAGAATGTTTACAAATATAAATTAATAAACTCAAGTAAGGAGAAACGCACTGTCTGCTTGGATCGCCTTATATGGGAAAATGCATTAAGCCCATGTTGTCCACTGTATTGGTCAGTCGTACTTTGGTGTTGTTGTTTACGTCGATGACGTCACATTGCCACGCATCGGTGCGCATGGATATGATCAGCAGAAAACGTTCTTTCGACGAAGTTGTAAACAGGTTTAATAAGCGGCAATGTAAGTGAAATAATATTTCGACACAAACCGCTATTTTAGGCCTCGCCGGAGGCTAAGAATCGAGTAACAACCAAATTAAACATTCGAGTGAATTGAGTTGTAATCGCATTTCAAACAACAAATTGGACACGGCGCGAAGCAAAATAAGATTTTTATGGCAAAATTATAAGAATTTAATCCGATCCCAATATGAACATGAAATTTAAAACTTTTAAAATTTGAAAAGTCAAAATTAAACCTTCTTAACTTTTACAGCTTAATTGCCATTGGTTTAATATATTTCACACAAAATTTGAACTCAAAGTGACAGTAAACTTAATTTAATGCGTTTTATCATGTTTACTCACCCGGCATAGGGATAATGATAAATAAATTGATAATTAACCAGCGAAGGTACAATGGGTGGGAACGAACCATTCATATTATGCATCGGTTTGTTTGGTCGTGGTTTGTATGGAAGTTAATGAGCGTTTAACAGTGGTGTGTGCGAACCTAGCATCAGACATATCTACCACGGTAACTTGTGTTCGAACAAAGAGACGAAACATCGGCGACCATCATCGCTTGTTTTTCAAACTCGCAGAAAAAGGGAAGTCGCGATCAACAAGTGGCTTCGCGAAAATAAAAGGAGAAAGGAAGGCTTCGCTACTAGTCAGCTGATCCTGTGTGCTTTGTAGCGAACTCGCCTTTTTCTATGTTCGCCAACAACTGAGCGCTACGATTGGTTGGTGAACCGGCTTCCAGAGCTATTGAAGTGAATAAATGAGAGCGAAGTCGCGATCGCTGATCAGTCAGCTGTTTGCTTAGCCCTGCTGCGTGGGCAGGTCAGCAATGCCTTGCAACATCGGAACCAACAACTTCTTTAAAACTGAATGCATTTGTGCTGAATGACTGAGAGTAGTTAGTAGGAATTGTTGTTTCTGCAATCTTAGATCAGCTCACCAGTTGTTCAGGCATTTGCGGCTAAACGTTAAGCTTGGAAGGATGGGAGGCGATTGCGCAATTTTGGGTTGCGCGGTGCAACGCGCGCTCTTTTGTGTAGGGTGCTGCATATTGGACTTTATGACATCACAATCACGCATCGTTGGTGTGCTACCGCTGGTTGGAAATTCAAGGAAAATGAGTTCAGCATAAGTAGGTCATGGTACCTGCAGTGTTACGATATAAAAGTTGAAAGTTTTGTATTTTTATCTAACTTTATATTTGTTTTGCAGAAAAATTATTAAAACTTCGATTTGTAGTTTATAGAAAGATTTATTTTGAAAGTACATCTTGCCAATTCTATGGTTGTGAGCGATTTCTACGGTCTGTCCAGTTCAGCGTCCGACATGGCTCAACCCGTGCAGGTTGGAACTGGTTTGAACCGGTCCGACTCGTCCGATGCATTCCATCTCAACACCAACATCTCCAACAACGAGTACGAATTCAAAAACTTCGAACTGAGCAACGTAACCAGCATGTGCGGTACCACTGAGCCCCAACAGCAGCAAAACTACCAGTCCATGCCACAGTACACCGGGAATGTGTTCACAGGGTCAGTGGTCGGGTACTGCACCACCCAGGAACAAACAAACCCGTCGCCAGGTTCATCGGTGTATTCCGTGCCCCCCTCCCCCCACAACATGACCCCCAGCCCGCCGGACCTCAAACCAACCCCCGAGGAATTACAATGGTTCACGTCACAAACGCAACACAATCAGACCACGTCACAATACACGGATGATATTTCGTCGGAGGAAGAAGAAGTTCTCGAATCCTTGCTCGCGAATATGAATCGAATGCCGCACCCCCCGTCAATCCAGCCCGCCACGCCATCTATCGACAGCTTCTTGCAGCCGATTTCCGGGTTCGCGCAGACGCCGTTCTGCAACGCGAGTCAAATCCCGGACGGTTGCAGCGCGATGCCCGCGCAGATGACGGAAATGACGGAAAACGGTTTCGCGACATTTGTGACGTCACACGAGAACGGGAGCTTCCAGAACTTCGGGGGAACCCCCACCAACTACCAATCAACGTGCGACCCCCAGTATTCGAACCCCACCCCCTTCCAACCCAACCCCCGCGCCGAACAACCATCACGATCCCGGGGTTCATCCAAATCCCCGGGTAAGCGCGCCACCGACCTGCCGGGCGAGCCACAGGACAACCTCCCAGACGAACAGCTGATCGCGATGACGGTCCGCGATCTGAACAGGTGTCTCCGTGGATTAAGGTGAGTCCACTTAAACCTCAAGTCCGCACGTCGTAATTACATGTTTTGACGCACGCTTCCCGGAACGCATGACGCAACCCGCATTAATGAAACTAATCCCACTACAGCAAAGAAGATGTCCTGGCGCTCAAGCAACGCCGACGAACGCTGAAGAACCGAGGTTACGCGCAGAGTTGTCGGACGAAACGAGTGATGCAACGACATATACTGGAGAAAGAGAAAGACGCTCTACAACTACAAGTAAGCACAAATGATTCCAAGTGTTTTAAATCGAGGATCAACTCTTTTGTTGCATAGTATCTGAATAATTTCATTAATTTGACATGGTTTGGGCTCGTTTTTACCGTTTTTTTTAAAGAAATTATTCATAAATCGGTCGTGTTCCGTGGCTAACCACCTGACGTTTATTATCAGCTCCATCAACTCCGCGGCCACCTAGCGACCACGTCGAAAGAGAGAGACGAGTACAAGAACAAATTTGAGAGACTTCGGAAGTTTGTTCTCCAACAACAACCCACAGCCGGGCAACAAAGTGACGAGTGTTTCCGCATAGAAGCGTTTCTTTAACTTCACTGTGTGAGCCGAAAAAGAATCGGAAACACTGTGAACTCGCTGTACGAAGGATGATAGTCAGGTCCACCTTCATAGAACTTTTCAACAAACGTCCACGAAATGCTGCTTGTCCAACGTTGGACGCGAGAGAGACGACTTTTAGTCCATTTTTGCATCGTTTTTGTAGGAAATCCGACCAATATACGCTCGCTGTTTATTCTTCTCATATTTCCACCGCATCGTTCCAAGTTTCCCATAGTTTCTCGTGCAATGCCCCCCCATAAACGCCAGATATTCATATATTACGTTCCAACATATTCTACTGTACCATGTCACTGGTGCTCGTGGTCCCCAAGCATATTATGTCCCATCTGTATCTTCTTGTACAAATTATCTCATTTTTTCAGCCAAAAACTTTATAAATTTCGTCACATTTCCTTACGTCACAGTTCGTGACGTCACATCCGATTGGCCCACCACCCCCCCCCCCCATGTATATCCAATATCTCACCCCTGTCGCGAAGTTTTGCCGTTTCACCCCAAGTTTCGCAATAAACTACCAGTTCGGTTATGTAAGGTGTGGGGTGTGTTACCGAATAAAGCGATGTCGTTTTCGATTCACGCGGAAGCGTGGAA
>CH002029.1:54776-71754 GCA_000149265.1 Ciona savignyi
TAAATATATCGAATGCGTTGTGTAGATGGGGGGGGGGGTAGTTACTTAAACCTGCATGTTTATTTCCTTGGACAAAAATTATTTAAACGTTGTGTCAATGGTTATTGTTGGTCATTATTGAAATGATGGATTATATTGTCAAACAATGCGATGAATTGCATATTATGACGTAATAAGTGCGAATCCCCGTGGTTAGATTGTGTCCAAAGTTTATATGACGTAACAATGGAATGGTCAGATTATCAAGAATAATAAAAAAATATAATTTTTTATCAAGTTAAAACAAAATTCAGCTTTCTGGATCATTTTTACTCGGAAACACTAAAAATAAAAAAATCTGGCAACACTGATTATATGCAGAAATGCAAGATGTCAGCGGTTTGATTCCAACCAATCAGAATCGTCTAATGCGAATCAAAGTTCGAATTCCAACCTGATATTATACGTCATATCCGTTCATAAAACATACTAATAAAATGACAGAAACCTGATCAAGGCCAGAAGCTGACCATGTTACCCTAAATTAGTGGTTTCCAATTGTCCGATTTAAAAAAAATTTGTTTAAAAAACCATAAGCTTCAAACTTTTTATCAATATGATTATGTAATTTCGAGGTTAATATGGGAAACCACCTTAATACTGGGGTAAAATGGGGTGAAACATGATTAATTTGTCAAATAAAGGTAAATACCCAGTCATGCGACATTCTGCAGTTGCGAGGTGAAATCCTGCGTCACGAATGCAAAACCACTTTCAACCGGTTAGAACTGGTTGTGCGGGTGGATGGCACGCGACATAGATATCAGTGGATGGGAGGTTACTGATTGCGCGAGCCATGAACAACAACTCGGAGAATCGACCACAAAGTAATAACTCGGGACATCAGACGAGGTGTCGTCGGATTAAATCACCGCGAATTGGATTTAATTAACAATTTGGACCTCTATGCGACGAGACCAGTGATTATCTGGGTGATTTCGCATTGAAACAAGATTTTGACGGATTCGACTAGACATTTTTATTCAATGACGATTTTGAGATGTTTTTTTAAAACATGATTTAACTTGATTTTCATTAAAACACGATTTTGACGGATTCGTTATTCCGCGTTTATTTCATCATATTTTGCGGAAACTCCGCCACGCTTATGGGGATACTCGACATAGAAAACAAGTTGAAAATAAAATCGCGGCGACAACGAGTTCATGTTATCGAGGTTGGCGCGATTCCCAGGGGGGGGGGTGGTGATGGAGGTCAATTACATCTCCTCCCCACGGAATAGCTGCAGGTGGGCTTCGAACCCAAGCTAACCTCAGCTGGAGGTTAAATTTATCCCACAAGCGTCGCCTAGACTGCACGTGGTTGTGATTATGACGTGGTCCCTTGTGATTATGACGTTTGTTGTAAAGATTTCAATCATTGAATTAGCTTCTGGTGTGTTTCGTGTATTGCAGGACCTGTATCCCCGCATAACCACCCGTATATTTGCTACACGGTCCCCTACCCCTTCAGGGGATTCCCCTAAAAGAAAAATATTCGGTTCCTTCACTGTGGAGTAAGGGAGTTTCCCACCAACGAGAATACATCGATATGATACAAACCAGGTATTGAACAATAGAGCAGAACCCACAATTAATAGAAGGGGAGAACATGCATATGGCTTATTAGCGCCACAAGTGGCAAAATATTGACCGAGTGTATTGTAGCAAATCATCGCGCGTTTTCATGCGTTTCCATGCGTCGACATGCGTCGCCATGCGTTTCCGTACGTCGTCATGCGTTTCCGTGCGTCGCCATGCGTTTCCGTACGTCGTCATGCGTTTCCGTGCGTCGCCATGCGTTTCCGTACGTCGCCATGCGTATCCGTGCGTCGCCATGCATTTCCGTACGTCGCCATGCGTTTCCTTGCGTCGCCATGCGTAATAAGCAAAGCAGCAAACCGCCAGGCAATCCGCCAATTTTCCAGTAATTTTCCACCGAAACGAAATCGGTTGTTTATTCTGATGCGATCTTTTACAAATCGTCGCATTAGATCTCGTACGAGCAATCCTCCAATCGACCCTCCAACCCCCCCCACTTTCCCGCGCAATCTACAGATCGTAGTAACAGGATATTACGCGACATTTAAGTAAAAAATTATCATGAGATTGTCCTATTTGTGTGGCGGAAGTGATGTCATGACAGGGCGATTTTTGCTGCGCAGTACAACTCTGCGCAGCCCCCGTTTGCCATCGGAAGAAACATCGAGTTTGGCGGTTTTGTGTAAACTTTCAACGAACTTTGGCGGGAAAATGCTTACGTTGGCGCGAAATCTGCGGTTTCGAATGGACCACGGATTTGGCGGGAAATCGCTTACGATGGCGCGAAAATCGAGCTCTTCGATTCGTCGACAGATTTGGCGGGAAATCGTGATCAATGGCGATGCCTGTGGCGGGAAAAACGATGTTTTGGCGCGAAAACACCACAACGAAACGTGCACCTGCAAAAAGTCATTACTCGACACAAGTTGCTCGCCTGCGGGCAGTCAAGTAGCGACCGCTAGATTGGATCGGATTACCATCACGCGGACAATAGAGCACTCAGCTGTCCCAATTAACGATTATTGCGCCACAATAGCTGCCCCAGGGGATTGGATGTTTACTACGGATCCATCGGCGACATCGCGATCTTGCAATCGTGGTGCAAGCGGCATACAACCAACACATTGACACGTCACAGATAGCGTTGTTAACGTATAAATGCAGTTTCGCAGCTTACACGTGAATCTACTTAATCACCGCTATATTTCGCGTATAGCACGATGCAACGCGATCTGATCGATTTAATTAATTTTTTGTTTGTTTTAACCGAGCTAAGTTTCGAACCCATGATGGGTTCGTCACCAGGATTGTTTTTGTATGTAATTCGGTATATATCGGTAGCGTTAACCATTCGGCCACACAACCCTACTGGACGATTGAGTTAAACAAACCAGACATTACCTCAAATAAAAGTAGCGACATCCACAATGCAGCATATTATCCATCCAACCTACATCTGTAGGACGCGATTGCTTCTCGACTTTCCATCATTGCAAATCCGCTATGTCATTATTACGTAGCTATAACGATTGTTTACCGTTTTCCCGATTTGTTCATTTCAAATACAAGCACGTGACCTTAATCAAAATTTCCCGCCAAATCCCGACATTTCCATCAAAAAACATAGGAATGACGTCATGAGGATGATGGTAAAGTCTTTCATCTCGGATATTCAAAAGGGGGGGGGGGTTCATAAATCCGGTTCTTTGTTAAATTTTTTACGCAAATCGAAACACAATACGTAGAACGAAACGTGGAGCGGATTGCATCTAAGTATAGGGGGGAGTGTGCAAAAAGTTTACCATCGTCTTGATGACGTCGGCCTGTATTGGATGACTAGGAAAATTGAAAAAAAAACTAAATTGTGGTGATTAATGTGTTCTACCCACGTAATCTTACAATTCGCAAAAAAAAGTTAAAAGACAATTAAGACTTTGCGTACATATATAACCACTGCAGAAACAGTTCAAGATATTTAAAACTTAGTGTACATTTGCGTACATTACATACACAACCACTGAACCACATGACTCACCATGGACTTGGTGAATGGGCTCGCCATGACGAAGAGGATTTGAAACAAGATGGAGGATCTTGGGAGGGAGGTTCGGACCATGTTCCCTGGGTGGAGGGTGTTGCACGTCACCCCTCGTCCCGACATTCGTCGATGCAGCTCGTTGCTATGGCGGTACGACGTCATTAACACGTCATTGGTGGGGACGTGGTTGTTATTACACGTGCGACACCTCGTGGTCGAAATTACATAACTCGTGCAATATGTTTGGGTATTCATGTTTATTCCGATGAATTGGATAAGACAGGAGAATTAACACACGGGTAATCTACAGATTACCTCGCGCCCACCGTCGGGTTACCGGAGCTATTGCAGTGTGTTGTATATGATAGACACGTTCCTTCAATTTGGTAGAACCCATTAATCCGCTGGGTTCAGGCAATGTCTGCTAAGTGCTTTGCAAAAATACACAATCGACTAGCTAGCGACCAGTTTCGCACCTACAACTCTCCGTTTTAACGGCGACACACCCAGCTAATCAGTCAAATAAGTTGTTTGAACAATCCAACCCACAGGTTCGAACCCATACCCCTCCCACCCACAGGTTCGAACCCGTACCCCTTCCACCCACCTGAACAACACATTACAAAGCTTGGATCGATTGTATTGCAGCATGGACCAGTAATTCGACTTGGAAGGCGACAAGTTGATGAGATTGATTGGATCTTCTGTCGCCACGAATCTGGGATGATTGGATTCATCAACAAATCAGCGTCCCGCCCGGTTAGTCTAGCGGTTTAGTGCGTCGCCTTTCAACCGAAAGATTGCAGGTGCGAAACTGGTCGCTAGGTAGTTAGTTGTGTCCTTGGGCAAGGTACTTTACGGACATTGCCTGAACCAAGCGGATTATTGGGTTTTACTAAATTGAAGGAACGTGTCTATCATCTACAACACACTGTATTAGCTCCGGTAACCCGTCGATGGGCGCGAGGTGATCTGACGATTGTCCGTGTGTTAACTTCCTTGGTTTTCCCATTCACGGGGATAAACATGGATATCCTATTCTCCTAAATTATGTTTAACTTCATCATCAACCTGCCATTAAACTGCCATGAGCAGTTTTGTTGCTTTTTATTCCATTTTTATTATCAACGTTTTTAGAATAGAAACAAATCATCATTTAATTATGCAGCTCCTGACCGCGCAATGAAATAAATTTGAATTCGGTTGTGGCGGTTGACATTTAAACATGATACACACCAAGCGCGCCCACCTGTGGCTCTCCGATGACACGACCACCACCCGCGCGGGGGCGCTACGAAGCAGCAAGTCCCGCAGTAGTTGTACGAGCCGGAAGTGACCTACGTGGTTTGTCGCGAATGTTCGTTCGATGTCGTCATCGGTGAGTTGCCATGGCAACGCGAATACAGCGGCGTTGAGGATTAATATGTGAAGCGGGCTGTGAGGATAAGGGGGGGTGAGAAGGAGGGGTTATGGGGGTTAAACATAATAAACTTAATATTGGGGCTGTCGTAACAAACATACATGTATTTTATGTTTTTCCGAGCCAAGTATCGAACACATTATGGGCTGTTGATAAGAACCGTTTTTTTGTAAAAGAGTCGGTATATATATCGGTCGCGTTAACCATCTAGCCACACGACCGTACACAAACAAGTGTGATCATGTTTGGTGCGTATAACACATGGGAATAGCGCCACCACGCGGAGATGGCAAATGTTTATTGAGGACCGATGTGGTGGTTGGGTCGGGTGAGATGTGACGTCGGGTGGTATTTGGAAATGTTTACGCAAAACTAAACTAAACGTCATTATGGGATGTTGGGGGATTCGTGGTTGACGTTCGGGGTTATTTATTCCCGAGTATGAGCCAATTGCAATGCGATTCGAGATAATAGTTTATCGAGTTCTCGAATTCCATGAAACAAATATCAAATCGCGCGATGATGGAATCCGCCTATGACGTCACAACACAGTGGCGCGGAACACGAGCGGGGAGGAATATTGGGGTGCAACGCGCCGTGTCGCGGTAGTGTCGGGTTCCACCATTGTATGCTACGCGTGGGGCAGTGTTGCCCGGTGTGGAATCCCATACTTTGCTGTGGTTGTGCGGGTTTTGGATCGGGAAACACTGCAGGATCGGTTACAATTACTCCGGTACATCTATGGAATGGAATACGACAGGGGTGGGACGGTGTTCATATGATATGCGGGGATGGTGGGTTTGTGTAGCAATATACGTGGTGGTGGATATTCATGGTCGAATCATGTGTGTCTGGTAGTCATTCGTCCAGTTGTAGGAGATATTGTAGGTTGATGGCGTGGTGTTTACGTAGTTATCGTAAAGTGGTTTGCAACCAGGGGATTCCCCTTTAACAAGTGGATAGCGGTTAGATTGAGCAAGTTCTTTGAGGCGATTGAGATATCGTCCATTTTGCTCTAAGCGCAGCAGATAAAACGGCCGAAATGCAAAATCCACGTTATTCAATTCCTTTGTTGTTGTATTGAAATACCCTAGATATATTATAATCAATTGTAGAAATATAAGATCCATGAATAGCACCCAGAATCTCAGTAAAGCGACCGATTCGTCCGATTAGCTTGGTGGGTTAGTTCGTCGCCCTTCGGCCGAAAGGTTTTAGGTTCGAAACTGGTCGCTAGCTAGTCGGTCGTGTCCTTGGGCAAGGCACTTTATGGACATTGCCTGAATTCAGCGGATTAATGGGTTCTATTAAACTAAAGGAACGTCTAATTCATACACAACACACTGCAATAGCTCTGGTAACCCGACGGTGGGCGCGAGGTGATCTGAAGATTGCCCGTGTGTTAACCCCCTTGGTTTCCCATTCACGGGAATAAACATGAATATTCTATCCTAGACTACTCCAACGGATATTTCGTTCACGTAGTCATTTCGTGCAGATTTGCTGCGATAATTCGAACTGAGTTCGATTAGGAATGTCGTATTCGAGTAGCAAGCACAGCCGAATGTCGGGCCATAGTAATGGAAGGCTGACCGAGTCGGATATTGAAACCATTTGGAAGTCCATGAAACGTCCAAGTGAGCGGGGAATTCCCTCACCAGAGAAAAAGAGGAAAGAAAAGAAAGGTCCTTCCATCGACACTACGCCAACTACCGGTAAGAAATATAGTTCAAATATTTTTTGAAGTTTTAGCTTAATTGGGATGAAAGGGGAGTTAAATCGTGCATACACACACACTATAGTACCTTGCATCCATCACAGTACCAAACACGCAGTGTCGGGTTACCATGGTGTTGCAGCGTGTTATATACGATAGAGATACTGTCATACTATCAAGTTCAACCCAAAGTGTTTCAAACCTGTAAACAAATGTTTACAATATTTCAATAAAAATAGAAGAGTGTTTAGTACATACATGGGGTTTAGACAGTGGGTCAGCACCCCACGGGGGATTACCCACTACAACCCCCTACAACCCCAACCCCCAGATTACAGCGGAAACATGATCCTCCTGCATCCGGACTCCCTAGAGGACGAACTGAGGATGGACCGGGAAACATCCAAAATGAGGGGAGTCCTCAGAGCAAAGAAGATGAAACCAAAGTCGTTTCTTCCTCAGGTGTGTTCATGACGTCATCCTGCCTGTGACGTCATCTCGTCTGTGACGTCATCCTATTCGTGACGCTATTCCGTCCGTGACGTTAAAATCAGAGAAAATTCCGTCTCAGCATGTTAAGTATAAAGCGGAGACTATTCTGTGCAATCTTAGTATTTTAATATTTAACCCCACCAAACACCGTTGTTTGGACACTTAGTTAAACGCAATACGAGTTGCTTCACCTAAGTTTCGAACCCATGATGGACTCGTAACTAGGGCCGTTTGAAGTAGTGATCGGTAAATGTATTGGTCGCATTCATCATTCTGCCACGCAACCGTTAGTTGAAGCCTTTACGTCATAAACACCTGGTGCCCGCAGTCGAGCTGAATATATTTCAGTGCGTTGGACGCGATGTCCATATTTTGTCATTTGGTTGTGTCGGGTGAAATGTTCGGGTGTTAGTACGTGGTAGGAATAAGTGAGCAACTTGCCATAGAAACACCATTTCAGGTGATCCTCTACGACAACGTGAGCAGGGAACGACTGTTGGAGATCAGGATGAAAGATATTCATCACGCCCATAAGGTGGCGGAAAAGAGGGCGAAACGACGTCACGAGAAATTCGTGCGTGGGTTGGAACGTAAGCAGGATGTGTGGACGAAGCGGGATGCCAGGGCGGTGGCTAAGGTGCGGTTGTGGGGGGTTGTATTGCTGGGGTTGTACATGGGGTGTTGTTTCGAACCCAGGATCATTAGATCGCTTGCGCGGTGCGTTGTTTGGGCTATCAGAGTCAGTTATGTGGGGAGACGTGGCGATTTTACTGGCTCGATTGGACAGGTGGCCCTTACGTAAAAACAACCTTCACAGCATTACACATGACCCAATCGGATAGTTTAAACAAATATGAAGTATCAGCCTCGGTGGTTATGGACTGTGGTATCATGTTATCCAACGATAACCGTCATGTCTTAATCTTACACCGGCAAATACGCCACATATCACCACGAAGCAGTGGTTCAATTAGGTTGAAAGTGCAAGAGATGTTTGCTTATGTAAATTAGGGCTAAACCACCTCTGGGGAATTCCCTACACAGAGAATTCTGATCGCAGACACATACAGCGTGCAGTGGAAATGTGGTTGACACGTGGTTGAAACTTATTTACACTTAGTTAACATAGGGTTGACACATGGTTGACACATGGTTGACACGTGGTTGACACTTGGTTGACACACAGGGTTGACACTTGGTTGACAATCTAGTCACGTTAAAAATGCTTCAAACTCGGCAGTTGGAACCGGAAGGTGCGTCAGAGCTTAGTTTCATGTTCGGGAGGTTGTACAACAAACCGGATCATCCGTACCAAGACGCTGTTCTATCACTCACACAACCTCCCCAAAGGTATTTACAATTTACTTATATGGTACGCACGATACGACTGTAAGAATCCTAGTAGAACAGTGTTCACGTGAAACCGCAATAAAAGCACCACCCATCTAAGAGCGAGATATAAATATTATGGGACGTTGTTATCGCTTTCCTGTCTGGTGTGAATTCCCCACCACCGTAGGCCACAACTTCCAAAACCCAGCGTTTTTTGATCCGAGTATAAATTAAGCAACTTTAAATCTCTATCCATCGGGATGGGGGGTTGCATGACTGGGTAATCCCCCTATATGATACCAACCATGCAGATTGAACCACGCCCGCAGAAGACCCATCCAGCTCCCAGATGTGTCCCGGAGGACCATCTATGATGATGAAGAGGAAGACAAGACGTTCGTCACCAAACTTCCAAAGGTAAACCCCCCAGGGGAATTTATTTCTCCGATATATTTTTAACCAAGCCAAGTTTCGAACCGATACCATGGTGGGCAGGTTACTAGAACCGTTTTTTGTATAGGTAGGTATATGTATCGGTTGCGGTAACCTATCGACCACACAACCGCATTTATGTCGCCGATAATATTAAAAAAGTTGAATTGAAGTGCAAGCACGCCACCATGTGGAGATTTCACTTCAGTTCCGTCGTTCCAGTTGCATCGCCGTCGGCAGCGAAGGGGTGGTGGGCACCAGATGGGGACAGAGAGCAGCCGAGGGGGCGAATGGACGTCGGACGCTCGATTCCACACCCTCACTTCCATACTAGGGGAGAGGTATAGCGGGAAGAAGCACGCCAACCCTGCCATACCTTACCCCACGTAGAGGGGAAACCCCCATACCGGAACTTATTCCAACCAATCGATATCGCTGGTATTGGATGGAACCAACTGACCCATGTCCGTCGTGCATCACTGCACATTACGATTTCGATTTTATCAATATTTTGAGATTTTGTTTTTGGAATAACTAATTCCAACTTATACCAAAAATAGTTTCTAATTCCATTATTGAACAAACCATTGAACTTTGGAATATGAAGCGATTTCATTTGCATATTTGTTCGAATGGTTTCAATCCCACAACCTATGAACTCACATATTAACTATGATTCACTGTGATTTTTTTTATCAATAAAAAACTTTGCTCACCACTTTAATTTGAGCACTTCGTCGGCAAAATGTTGGACGCTTGTAAGTGACGAAAGATCAAGTTTGATTGCGGTGACTTCTATGTCAGTCTGGTGGTGGTAGGGTTAGTGGGGGATAGTACATAATGCTGGGCTATTCAGGTTATCTATAAGGTGTATAGATGGGAGGGTCTATTGATTTGTATCTCCGGTTATTTGAAATTGCAAGGGGCGTTATTACAAGTGCGATTGATAGATCTTGTGTCTTGCGATTCGCGAAGTTATTGAAATACATTGATTTATGAAGGGCAAGGGATAACTGCTAAGTACCTTGTTCAAAGACACAGTGGCTAAAATACGATGCACTAATCAGGGAGCAATAACCAAACAGAAATAATGCTGCACACCTCGTTCCAATCAACTTACTCTGTTGGTTTTCATTGTTTGTATCGCTTTGTTGGCTTTCTCCATGTCTCTACATCCAAGTATCACCCGCGCCCCATGACACGCTAACGCCCTTGCTGTTTCATAGCCTGGTGGGTGAGATTATCTTAGTGGGGTTTCCCCTGGGGCTAGGAAGGTTGTGTGGTCACATATTAATCACCCGATAGTTGTTGGGACACCAAGGTGGTAAAAACCAATGCATATTACGAGCTTTCAACTACAGAGTTGTAATTTGTTTAATAAATAGTTCAACAAGTGTATACAAGGTTATAGTGGATATAGGTTGGCTAGGGGTGTAAATTCACTACATTTAAGCTGAAAAAAATTTCAATAATCCATTCTAAAGTCGCATCCATTCTAAACCATTCCTTAGTTTATTGCGTTGCCTCCGACGATTATAATGATTAACCCCCCACGCCATCTACATTCTTACATTCCCCGCGCAAGCTAATTGTATATACCTCGTGTTTGCCTGTGTGAGGCAGTTGGTACTTGGAAAAACTCAGAACACAACAAACCACAAGTTCACATCTAACCACCAACACACACATACCGATTCCTGAATTCCCCCCGGTAACAATGGCGACTTTCCCCACTAGGTGGGAGCCTTGTAGAACTTGGTCCGTTGTGCTGCTTCCATCGAATCTCTGTCTGGGGGAACCCCCTCGTTTCGCATTCGTAGCGTCGACTGCAAACGCCAATCGTGGGTCGGTGTAGGTGGTCCGCTCGTTGATATGGCTGGGGGGTTGGAGGGGTGGGTTAAATTGGGGGGGGATTTTATCCTCATGGGCAGGTTGGAGGAAGGGTGAGATTGTGTAGTAACCACCCACCCACACTCAAACACAGATAATAGGGGGAATTGGGGGCGAAATTGGTGACTTTATTCTTATGGAAGGGTTAATTTGCTCCAAACAAACTTTTATTTAAACATTTAAGTTCATAAGTTACCGATGATTCATATTAAGTTACAACTTACTCAACGTAATAAAATCTTCCCTGGTTGTCTTTCACCCTCTCCCATCCATAAGGCAGATCTGGGGTGAAAGGGGGTCAAATAATATCCAGTAAAACAACCTATGTTTAAAATATTCGGTCTTGACCACTTATGTGTATAGGGTATTAACGTTTATCTCTGTGATTGGGAAAACCAAGGGGGTTAACACACGGGCAATCGTCAGATCACCTTGCGCCCACCATCGGGTTACCGGAGCTATTGCAGTGTGTTGTGTATGATTCACACGTTTCTTCAATTTGGTAGAACTCATAAATCCACTGGGTTCAAGCAATGTCCATAAAGTGCCTTGCCCAAGTACACAACCAACTAGCTAGTGACCAGTTTCGCACCTGCAACCTACTTCGGTGAAAGGGGTCGCACTTAACCACCAGACTAACCGGATGTGATAGCTCAAATACACACCAAACTATTGGTCTGCATACTTTAAATCACAGTGTAATAACTGCATAGAAACTGTGAATAAGTCATCACCTTTAGCAACACGACGTCGTTGTTTAGTCTTCGGGTGTTCCCAGTTTGTAGTTTTCGTTAAATGACTGAAACATAAAGATGGAAAGAATTAATTGATGTTTTATCATCGCTTTGGAAATTTGTAGGTTAATATTTTGGTCGCCCGGTAAAAAAGGATAGACGGTTTCCCGTTATCAACAAGGGTGGGTTATTGTTTAAATTACCACATGCTCTCAGTCGGTTTAAGGGAATGTGTGGATGTAGTACATACTTCCATTGGACTCATTGATTAAGGCATTGTCTGCCATGTACTTTGCCTAAGGACACAGATAGAGTATCAGGTTTAAAGTGGTCGTATGAAGGAAGGTAAACTACTCCAAATGTGGTAATTAGTTGGGAGGTTCATGTCTGGTCATCAGATTATTTTACAACCTTCAATGGATGTTTTGATAGTATAGGATATTCATGTTTATGTGCCCACCGTCCCCAAGGGGGTTAACACACAAGCAATCGCCAGATCACCTTGTGCCCACCGTCGGGTTACTGAAAGTATTGCAGTCATGCAGTGTGTTGTATATGATAGACACATTCCTTCAATTTGGTAGACCCCATTAAGCTGCTAGGTTCAGGCAATGTCCATTAAGTGCGTTGCCCAACGACACAACCGACTAGCTAGCGACCAGTTTCGAAATTTAAATCCTTCGGTTAAAGCAAACGCACTAATCCACGAGACTAATCAGTCAGACGTATAAAGGAGAATGTGTAGTTCTTGTTCTTCACAACCAATCATACCCACTTTGCATAATACACCCATCCATCTGACGTAGTTCGCTCTTCCCACCCGTGAGGTAACTCATCTTCACTATCAGTGTCGTCATAATGCCCATCCATCTCACTCCATCCTCGTAACAACAATGTTCCAAATACTACATTCAACAAGCACTTTAACCCAAGTAGTTGGGGTATGCTTAAGAAATCGTGAGATAAAATATTAAACAATTTATTTCTGGTATTAGTAAACTGTACCTTTTTTTTAATAATGTGAAACAAAAATATCGGTGTATTAAAATATAAAACTATGTCATATTCTTAATAGCTATAATTACTTCAAGAAATTGAACTCGGGTAAAAGTATTTATTGTGTTTATCAGCTGATTATTAAAATCCCCTGTTTCGAAAATTATAGTAAAAATAGATATCTTACAGAATAGGATAGGATATTTGTGTTTATCCCCGTGAATGGGAAAACCTAGGGGGTTATCACACGGGCAATCGTCAGATCACCTCGCGCCCATCGTCGGGTTACCGGAGCTATTGTAGTGTGTTGTATATGATAGACACGTTCCTTCAATTTGGTAGAACCCATTAATCCGCTGGGTTCAGGCAATGTCCGTAAAGTGCCTTGCCCAAGGACACAACCAACTAGCTAGCGACCAGTTTCGCACCTGCAACCTTTCGATTGAAAGGCGACGCACTTAACCGATAGACCACCGGGTCGGACTTTACAGGATATTCAAATTTTATTTTGTGAACAGAAAAAACACAAGGTTCGTTCGACATACCTTTGTGCGTACCATCGGGTTACCAACTTTCATGTTGTTACAGATTTACTCTGGTCCGTGTATCGGTTTTAATCCCCGCACCAGTCTTCTTTCATTATATTTATCCCATTCCACAATACAATTTTACCCGGATTAAAAGTTGTCCGCCATGTTACGTCAAGACTGTGCTTCGGTTGCTGCGTCCGGATGTTTAAAGTCTTTATGTGTAAATTTAAAGCTACCGCACTGGAAGTGCTGGCAAATTTTATTGCATTTAAAGCGCTGTGGTGTTGCGTGTTTGATGCGAATAATAGTACTTGTACCTGGAATATTTAAAGTCTTTATGTGTAATTAGTTGGTGGTCTTCTTCGAAGTTGTACAATTATGGAATGTTTAGTTCGGGAGCTTTTAGATAAAGTTTTAGGCGAAGAAGTTTCGCATCTGAGCGTGAACTTATAAGAATAGTACCCAAATGTACTATGTAGTTTTGGTATATGACGACTACTGATTTAAATGCCTTTTGCATTTTTCCTACCGATTTAAAAGCCATTTGCCTATATTTTTCCAGGGATAGAATATAAATATCGGATCCTTTAAACCATAGATATCTTACAATATTATTTCCTATCTGTGTTAAAGTTTAATAAGATTTCCATTCCTCGACGTCATAACAGACATCATTCATGAGTCACATAGTAATTATGGCGTAAAACTTTTTGTTTACAAGAATTGAGAAATAAATTTCAAATTTGGACGGAAAATCTAGAATTATTTGTACAGTTTCTGCCTTTTGAGGTCTTTAATTAATTCTCATTGGAATCGACAACGAAGAATTGACGATGACGAGCGACCAGCAAATGAAAAAAGAAATCGCGTATTTGACCAGTAAGATTTTCACGAATGTGTCTGTTTTTTTTTTAAATAGCGGCTAATACCTAACACTCACACTACTACACGTATCTGGGCCCGATTTAAACGACATGTACAGTGCCAAGCTGTATATATATTAATGCTTCAGGCCATGTAAGATTATGATGGTATTAAAGCCTGTTCACACCTTAGTACCTCAGTTTCTTATAGTTAGCCGATATGATAACAGTTCACACCCAACTAGAGATCTCATGCGTGCGGTATGTCAAACATAAACACACATCAACCTAAGTTGTGAACTTCTCTATGTTTAGCAATTTATCGGACATAATTTCTTCCACTAAGACAGCAAGATATTTAAAACTACCTAACTTGCAGTAAGAGCGCACAGCGATAGTTAAACCAACTTCGCAAATTAAACGAAAACACCTTGTATTGTTAGGTCTGACGATTGCCTGTGCAATAATGGCACTTGGTGTTTAGAAAGCATTGAGAAATATGAAAATCATTATGTACATAAGAAACCTATTTATATTCAGGTTTAATTGCTTCCCACAAGAGGAATCATCAGAGCAACTCCTACCATGGGGGAGGTATGCCGTCCCACCACCCCAACCACCCCAACCACACACATCATACACGGCATTCAAGGTAGGAGATGCAAAGCTGGGGCCACCCACACCCCCCAACCACCCACACCCCCCAACCCCATCCACACCTCCAACCCCACGTATGCTCGCACATGGTGCAGTAGTTGGGGTTGGTGTGGTTCGCTGAATCTGAGTTTTCCTAGTGAAGCCGTTTCGATCTCGAGTGAATTTAAACTATTGGTTATAAAACTAACGTGTGAATTATACACAACACACTGCAACAGCTCCGGTAATCCAATGGGAAAGTTTGACGATTGCCCGTGTGATAACAACTAAAAATTGACTTCGATACCGTAACAATGGGTGGTGTGATGTAACTACTAACTATTAATGTTGAAGTATGTATTGATCAAATATAATGTCCGAATGTATTACAAAATGTTGCGGTCCAGGTAATTCTACTAAATGAATTGCCAAACAACGCTTCTCACACACATGTATATCAAATGGTTGGTTTTTGAACCAATAACCTCATGGCAATCAGACATGTTTTAACTGATCGCAGAGCTCCTCCTCCCCTTCTTCTCCCTTCTCCTCACTCCTCCCCGCTTCTCCCCTTCTCTCTACTCCTCTCTTCTCCTCCTCCCCTACTCCCCTCCTCCCTTCCTCCCCATATTTAGCTTCTCCTCCCACAGGAATTGGAAGAACTCTCCTCAGAAACCGAAGTTTCAAAAACGAACAACTCCGGCCAAAAACCAATATTCGTGGAAACCAAAGCAAGTTGGGCATGTTACCCCTGCCGTGCTAAGTCGTGCACCGCCGAGTCGTGTAGCGCCGAGTCATGCTGTGCCAAGTCGTCCAGCACCGAGTCATGTACCGCCGAGTCGTGCAACGCTGAGTCATGTACTGCCGAGTCGTGCAACGCCAAGTCATGTAGCGCCGACTCGTGCTGGACAAAAGCACGGATCACCAACAACACCCCACCAAGCAACAAAAAGACTCAAATTGAATGTGGAGAAAATAAAATCGAATTCTCCAACAAAATATAAATGGAACAACAAATCAAATAATCGGAAATCCCCTAAATCCTCCCTGAAATATCAGGGGAAACCCCAAGTTCTGTCGTCCACATATTCTCTCCACAAGCATCAAGTGAAAAGGTTCGATTTGTGTTTAGTGTTCGGCTAGCGACTACTTGTTGAAATAAAAGCTAAAATTTGCTCCAGATATTCCTAAACTGCCGGATATTTTGTCTGTTGCTTAATTTAATTATAGTCAAGTAATTAATTTTTAATTAAGTAATTTTATTTTAGTATTATTAACAATTACATTTGAATTTTTAGGGTAAAAGTTGGCAAAAATCGAACACTTCAAAGAACCCAGCAAAAGAGGGATGTGGTGGTGGGACAGAGGGGGGTGGGGAAGTATGAGATGAGGAGGATAATGTTGGGGCAGTTGAAATCGAGGTTCGGATCATATGATATTTATGTTTATCTCTGTGGATGGGAAACCAAGGGGGTTAACACACGGGCAATCGTCAGATCACCTCGCACCCATCGTCGCGTTACCGGAGCTATTGCAGTGTGTTGTATATGATAGACATGTTCCTTCGATTTGGTAGAATCCATTAATTCGCTAGGTTCGAATGCTGTATTCTCAATTGCACAAACTTTAAATTATATTGCTGTATATTGCACAAATTCCAGGGTAACGAGCCCATCAAGATTCCACACCAGTCGTAACAAATACTGCGTGGTAAAAGATAAAGGAGCATTGGTGGGTCACCATGGTCGCAACAGGTTCACCAAAGTACTTTCGCCATCGGTAATTCAATTTAACGCTTATGATGTCACAAATGATTGATTGTTTCCCCAAAACACATGATCACCTGCTGATGTCATCATAGGGGGATAAATGTTAAAACTTGGAAAGTGGATATTTGAAATGAATTTGTTGCAAACTTGTCATTATTTTAGTAACGTCATTCATTTTGAGTCCTGTCATTGTCCTTGTGAGAAACGGTAAGAATCCGTTCAACAATCCTGGAACCTTCCAACACAAACTAACATCCAAGGAACAAACGTAAAAAACGATTTTTCTTCCAGAGACTTCAGTACAAACACCATCGACTGCATCGTGTGTTTATGACCAAACAATCTGCGTCGTAAGTAGCTCTCTGATGTCATAGACAGTTTCAGTGGATTGTGATGTCATAGATCCACCTATTTCCCCCCAGTGTTGCCACGCGCTACAAGTTGGTCAAACCCACCATGCAATCAACCACGTCGCAAACCAGGAGTCGGAAATCGGGGAACATAGTGTTGAGGAGGAAACAGGGAGAGGGTGAGATATGAGTGGGGGGG
>CH002029.1:72131-82403 GCA_000149265.1 Ciona savignyi
CATCTATTATGGTCAGACTAGCTTGGTGGATTAGTACGGCACCTTTTAGCTGAAGGGTTGCATGTTTTAAACTGGTCGCTAACTAGTCGGTTGTGTCCTTGGACAAGGCACTTAACGAACATTGCCTGAAACCAGCGGATTAATGGGTTCTACCAAATTGAAGCAACGTGTGAATCATACACAACACACTGCAATAGCTCCGGTAACGCCGACGGTGCGGCGTGAGGTGATCTGACGATTGCCCGTATGTTAACCCCCTTGGTTTTCCCATTCACCCACGGAGTAATAAACATCCACATTCCTTCCCCAGTGTTGGTGGTTCCAGTAGCAAAGCCTTCACCACATCACTACTCAGTGAAGCACAAGTTGGCCAGGTGGGCTTGTTGGACACACATTGCTTATATTTCATACATTTGTTTAGTTTTCATGCATTTGTTGTTTTATGCAAAAACGTTTGTTATGTTGTGCTTCTAAAGTATTTCTCCAACCATACAGCACTATTTATCTATCCATGTGATGTAATAACCCAACAGATTAGCTTGGTGGGTTAGTGCGTTGCCTTTAAGTTAAAAGATTGCAGATACGATACTGGTTCCTAGCTAGTCAGTTCCGTCTTTGGGCAATGCACTTAACAGACATTACCTGAACCCAGTGGAATGATAGAGTAAAATCATGTTAACTTTATATAACACACTGCAATAGCTCCAGTAACCAGAGGGTGGGCACGAGGCTATATAATGTTATAAAGTCACATATGTTCCCCACCCCACCCCAAATAACACCATTGTTAACCCACCATGCTCTCAGCCAAGCTCTACAACGAAGCATCCAAACCATTCGTTCGAAGAACAGGAACAAAGTTCTTCGCAAGTTCTGTATCTTCTACAACAGGTGATCTCTAAACTGGGTATTCCCCTCAATGTTTCAAACATCACTTATATTCCCATGCAGATTTGGGAGATGCAATCGTGGCGATAAGTGTCCGCACAGACATGATCCGGACAGAGTGGCGCTATGTACCAGGTGATTACATGTGTTGGGATAGGAGGAGGAGGATAGGATTTTCAAGTTTATCCCCGTAAATGGGAAAACCAAGGGGGTTACCACACGGGCAATCGTCAGATCACCTCGCGCCCACCGTCGGGTTACCGGAGTTATTGCAGTATGTTGTGTATGATAGACACGTTACTTTAATTTGGTAGAACCCATTAATCCGTTGGGTTCAGGCAATGTCCGTAAGGTGCCTTGTCCAAGGACACAACCGACTAGCTAACGACCAGTTTCGCACCTGCAACCTTTCGATTGAAAGGCGACGCACTTAACCGTTAGACCAACGGGCCGGACAAATGCATGGCAAATATGTTCATGTGGAAACCACTAGTCACCGACGACGATCTATGTTGACAGGTTTCTAAGAGGAACTTGCAGGAACGAATCGTGTCCGTTCTCCCACAAGCTGATCAAGGAAAAGGTGATGAAAGTGGGGAGATGCATAGTTACTGTCAATACATGGGGTTGGATGTATGCACGCTGAACATAGCATCTATCACTACATGGGGTGGATGTATGCACACTGCACATATCATCTATCACTACATGGGGTTGGATGTATTTACACTCCACATTGCATCTATCACTACATGGGGTTGCCTTTTAAGCAGGGAATGGGGGGGGGGGGTTAATGTAGGGAGCGTTACAACCACTGGCGTGTTTACATCGTGTCCAAGCACCTTGTCCAACACCCCACACAACAAATGAAGATAGCGGCCTGTTTCGATCCCACAACCCGTATTCTTAAAATAACATGTCTATCATATTTATCCTATCCACCACCAATGAATATAAGTGGTGAACAAATGTTTCAGATGCCGGTGTGTAGTTTCTACCTCCGTGGCAGATGCACGATGAAGGAATGTCCGTACCTCCATGTGTTCGTGGGTCATGCGGCTGCCGTGTGCAAGTCGTTCGCCAACGATGGTTATTGCGCCAAGGCTGATAAGGTGGGGGTGGCGATTCTTGAATTGAATATCTTTTGTTCGTTTGAAATAAATGATGGATTCTTGCTACGATGGCATATTAACACCCGTGTATATTAGGTGGGGTATGGGTGCACAAGGTGAGTGAACGGGGGTTTAAGCCCCAACATGTCACCCAGCAGTTAACCCACACTGCCCCAACCCAGTGAAACCCCCTGCTGCAGTAGTGGGCAAATTCTCTAGTCGGCGGGCCAGACGTGGGAACATGAATTCCTTGGTGGGCCGGATTATTACATGAATAGTATATTCAGTATCTTAATTACAGGGTATGGTTAGATACAGTCTGCGGGCCGGTCAAAATCCCTTCACGGGTCGTTTGTTGCCCATTCCTGTGCTAACCCCACCTATACATATCCCCAATTGTGCACAACATTAACCAAACGCAACATATAGTCCCAACAGATAGATGTTGGTTTAAAGTTGTACCCGGCCCACAGGCGCATGTTGCCCATTCCTGTACTCAATGATCGCAATCTTGAAATTCACTCTAATCTACACTCCACCTTAACAAGTCCGGAATTAGTTTGAATTTCCAGATGATTTATACATTCAAATGTAAATAATGAATAACCCTCTCTAGTGCCACGAGAAACACATCAGAGTTTGTCCGGAGTTCTATGCGACGGGAATTTGTAAGGTGGGGGGGACGTGTAAGCTGCCTCACACACAGCAGATACACAGGTGGGGATTGTATGAGGGCCCTACTGGAAAGTTCGTATGATGCGCCGGATATATCTGGCGTGGCGCACGGACTACTTTTTCGGGTATTGGCGCAGAAAACTTTTAAAATCATGCTGGCGTGGCGTGATTGCACTTCCTTTTATTTATGTCAGTATTTTTGACACTTTTAGCTTTATATTTCAAAGTTTTAATTAAAAATTATGCAACTTTGTTTGTGGTGGCGCAAATTAGTATTACTGGCGTGGCGCAAAATTTAGGTTAAAAAATGTTGACGCAAAAATCCGGCGCACAGAAAACGAACTTTCCAATAGGATATGAGGGTATAATCTGTCTATAATTATTCTGATTTAAACTTTTTATCGAAAATGATAATCATAGCACTTGCATACCAAGATAAAGGTTAATTATAGCGGTGTGCATACCAAATTGGTATACTACACAACAGTTTAAATGCCAATGACCTGAAATGGGTTGATGTATTGATTTAATCTTTGTGTAATAGCCTCTGGGCATGGTGGGAAATTTGCATGGAATATTACGAGTTGTAAATGTTGTTTGACGGTTTGCTGTAAAATATCCTGTATTTCGACAAAATACGATTAAATTATCTCTGTATTCAACTGGACCAGATATTATGATGCAAACTTCTATTACTTCTGGCAATAACCACAAATTAATCAAGAAATTCATTTCAGACATTCAAAAAAACCAAGCAAGAAACTTCCATCTCAAACCTGGTATCACAATATAATAGAACTAACATAAACCACAATGACCAGTGCGACGATATAATTTTGACGTTTTATTTTACAGTTCCGTGTCAGAACCGCCAGGATTCATGGGGTTCAAGAGTATCAAGGAAGGTGTGAAGATAAAGCAACAGGGTGAGTGTGGTACATGCGATATGTGGTGGATGGTGGGATATATATCGTGTGGTAACTGCATCATAATTTCATCACCACCATTCAACAGAACCAGCGGAAACAGCGGAAACATTGGAACTACGGATCCAACCGCGCCTTCAAAAGTTCAGGAAACCACTATAGCACGGCGGTATATACCTCAAAGCGTTTAGTTTATTTTACTCTGTGTATCCTTTCTTTTCCTCTGCAAGTTTTGAGATTTGTACAAAAGCAATAAAATGACGGTGAAATTGTGTGGTGATTTATTTACAAATGGCCATCGTTGGAAGTCTGCTAGCTTATCATTCCCTTTTCGGGGTCAGAATTTGCTGAATCACCATTTTGTGCTTCCTGCCGAGTCAGCGGTGGGGATCGCATGACTTGCAGAATCAGTGGTGCGTTGTTGTCCTGTGTGTAGGGGGGGTTTAATACACAAGCTTTGTATGTTGTTTATTATTGTTATAGGGAAAGATAACCGCAGCTGACACATGGACAGTCGGTAAGACCAATAGTTGTTAAAACACATTAAATAGTATGCAAGCTGTGTATCCGTCTGTATTTTTTTTTTTTTTTCTTATAAGGCAAAATTATTTCAGCTAACAGAGGGACAGACCAATAGTTGTTAAAACACATTTAAAAAAAACATTCTAAGCAAAATTACAATAAATTTAAAATAATTAAAAGTCTGGAAATAAAGTTGGGAAGATAACTTGACTGAAACTAAGTGAAGGGAGTAAGGATAGAACCAGAAACCATCAGGACATCCACTTAACCACGTCCCACCCACACAACTTACATTTCCAAGAGATGAAGTTCCTTTCCCAATGCTCTTCGCAAATTGCTCGAGGTCATTGAACTTCTTCTGAAACGCCTCTAATTCCAACTTCATCCGTTGGTTTTCCTGGGTGATCCGATCCACCTGTGATAAGCATCAGCGGTGTTTAGTGGTTGGAACTATTGTTACATTACATTAATATGGGCGGGAACACGGTAGTCACCGGGACCAGAAATTAAGCCCTTAGAATGCCCATTACTCCAGTGCTTCGAGCTATATCGGCCAAGTCGGCCCGTGTCCTGAAGGAAGCTGACAAAATGCTTGGAACTATCATGAGTGAAGTTCTAAATAGCAGGAGTGAGCTATCCATTTATCACAAAACTCTAAGATCTATAATTTAGATAGGATTACGTACATGAAGTTCACATAGGTTAGAATATTCATGTTTATCCCCGTCACATCACATAGGGGTTAACACACAGGCGTCAGATCACCTCGCGCCCACCATCGGGTTACCGGAGCTATTGCAGTGTGTTGTATATGATTAACTTTTGTTAAAAGGCGTCCTACTAAACCACCAGACTAACCGGCCAGACAAACAAGCCATAATACCACCGTATATATAAAGTACTTTCCAAACAATATGATCAATGTTTGTTATGATCCATACTAGGCTGCGAAAAATTAACGGTTAACCACGGTTAACCGTTTTAATGGTTAACCGTCACGTCAAATTTTAACCGTTTTTTAACCTTACTTTACCGCCCACATTTAATTGGGCGTAATTGCTTTTACATCAGTTAACCGTTTTTTAAATTAACCGTTAATTCGCAGCCCTAATCCATACTTCATTTTGTAGTTGGATCCGTTCAATATCGAGTTCATCCTTCTGAGTGAGCCGTTTGATCCTGCAGGAAGCTGCGTATCCTCGATTCTTTAATGTCCGTCGACGCTGCTTCAAACGACGACATTCCTGGTGAAACGGTCGTTAAACGGTTAATTATCAACCCACAGCGGGACCAGTTGAATCTAATATTGCTGAGACAGCATTATACAAGGATCTTCACATACTGAGTATTTTTCATTAACACTACCTGATCACTGTCCTATGGAGGACCTTAGAACCCAGCGGATTAATGGGTTCTACTAAATTGAAGGAAGATACCTAAATCATATACAACACACTGCAATAGCTCCGGTAACCCGACGATGGGCGCAAGGTGATCTGACGATTGCCCATGTGTTAACCCCCTTGATTTCTACTTTCACGGGAATAAACATGAATATCCTATTCTTATGCTCGCTCACTTGATGCTTAACCTGGTATTATGTTAGGAACGTGGATTATTGGTGAGAGAAATAAAACACAACTGGATTTCCTTAACCAATCAATTCTGGCTTGTAAGCTTATTCGTAAAAGTTTTATGAAATGTTGTGCGGTAGAAACCAATGATATACAATGCACTTGAACTATGAGCATGAGATACCCTTACAATATCATGTGTGATAACACAACCTAGCATAATCTCCCATTCATTAGGATAAAGAGGAATATAGGATAGGATATTCATGTTTATCCTCTGAATGGGAAAACCAAGATGGTTAACATAAGTGAATGTCGAAACCAGTGTGTTGTGTATGATTAAGACATTTCTTTACTTTAGTAGAACCTAATAATCCGCTGTGTTCATTGTCCGTTAATTACCGTGCCAAAGGACACAACCGACTAGCTAGAATATCATCTTCTGATATACATCATCAAGATGGCGGTCATGAATATCTTACTTCTGGTGACAAACTCCTAAGATGCCGATTAAGGTCTCGAACGCTTAAGTTCAATAATTCCTCATCCGTGAACATTTGCGTCCCATGGTCCTTCCCCATGTATTTGTCCTTATTATCCTCAGCCATGGTGGATACTATACAGGTGTAACCTTATTGCTGTTATCTGGAAAAGGTTATAATTTTTATGTGGGTTTAGCGGCCACGTCTTATTATACCGAAAATTGATAATTGATTGGTTTTTAGACGAGTTTTAACGACTGTAGTTTTGCCGTTTTTTCACCGTTTTCCAAATTTTTATCAAATGTCCTGCTTCGTGTTTTCATCGTGGAAACAAAAAATAAACTAAATTAATTCAAAATAGAATTATATTTCAAATAGCCTATACTTTTTAAAGCTAAGACATATTTAACACCATTTAGGCATGCAGACTGCAAACACTGATATTGAATTAAACCTACAAGATTAAACAACACGAAAATAAATACAACTTATATTTGTAATTGCAAATAAAAATGTTAAATTAAATAATTAAGTAATAAAAAATCCAACTTTAATTTATAGAAGTTTTAGTTAATTACGTTTTGTGTCCAAATATTAATAGCAACACGTTGAAAAGCGTAAGTTACAACCGATGATACAGAATAACTTCGCCAAAAAAACAGTTGTAAAACATAAATATAACTCACTCATCCATTAAAAAGTAGGCGTGTTTTATTCAATATCGTTAAACCTAAACATATTTACGATACAATTCAGTTTAAATTGAAATACTAATCATATAAAACTATAATAATGCTTGACAACTTTTGAAGAAATAAGTTGGTCTAATATAAATACAACACTCAATATACCCTTGCATCACGGTGCGTAGGCAAAATATCTTAGCGATGACGTCATTATGAGTAATCGTAAAATAAATAACAGTGTTGCCGAGCATAATTATTCATGCGAAACAAAATTAATTAAAGAAAACATAAGAATTTATCAATACCTAATCGGTATTTTTAGCAAAAATGTGGCTAATTATAATTTTTTATAGACGTGTTTGGTGTTTATAAGACATTTTCTTTTTAATGGCGTGTTTTATTAACTGTTCGTTTTACCGTATTTTCCTGTTCCTGTGCTGTGATATGCTTTATTTTCCATTAATTAATATTAAAGTAAAAAAAGATTAAACTAAAATAAATAGCTACGCAGACAGTTGTCAATAATTACTATTCTACCATATTGTTTTTAAAGTTCCGGTTTGTTATTTTTGAATTTAAAGATAAAAAAGAAAATTATTTCTGTTTTACCATTTTACATTTTTAAATTTATCCTTTATAAATTTAGTAATACTTAAGATTATACTAAAACAATTCAAAAAACATCATTTTTGAGAAAATTAGTGTTCTTTTATACCGATCTCAGTTTCGAAGCCATGACGTGCTCGTTGCTAAAACAGTTTTTTATATAGAAGCCACAGAACCGTACAATATAAGGATTCTTGACAACTGCTTTGAAGTTTAACTTTTTTACGATCGTTCAAATAGACAATACTACGTCACATATGACGTCATATGGGGAATTTGTTACCAAGTCCACTTGCTGGGTGACGGGTGTCAGAAAGAAGATTTTTTTCGCGAATTTGTTTCCATTTAACCGGAACTAAATTGCATACAGCAACTGAATAAGATTTAGAGGTTAGCACACAGAACTAATATTTGGTCATTTGCATATTGTATGATTGTATGATTGCCCTAAATACTTTCGGCGTAATTCGACTATTTGTTTTTGTAGCTAAGCCAGGGTGAATCCACTGTAAAAATTATTATTGCGTTGCAACGTATATGTTATTATCGAATAACATCTTAGTCAGAATGTTTTGGTAAAATAATATGTGACGTAACTAGTTCTTCGTTGGTTTGAATTTGATTTTCATTTTTCTCTATCATTAAAGATTTATAATTTTTTTTGATGATAATGAATTAATAATATCATGAATATATAAGCATACATTTAGACAATTCATTTTATATTTAGTCTTTTAAATACTAATATATGAGAATAGGAAAGGAACTCGAAATACCAGAAAAATATAATTTTTAAACTTAAAAGTCAAAGCGCACATAAAACCCAAGGGTTAACTAGTCTTGGTGCCTCCTTATTCTATTTAAATGCAAGATATTAAGGACAACAGCGACAAGAATTATAAAATGTACATTTAAGATAACTGAAATCATTTAAGTTACATTATGTCAATACAATGTTAATACAAAGAATAAAAAATAATATAAATATGAAGTTGTGCTCTACAAAATTATTTAAATTATTGTACAGTACCGGTAAGTTATCCAGTGTCTATTATATTTATAATGAGCGATAGCTGACAAATTAAGTCATCATTGTTTGTAGATTTGTTTCTTTGAAGTTACTAAAACACCGAACATGAAAATTTGTTTGCCCTTTAGTATCTTAATGGCATTTAAATATAATAATACAAAAACATTTTTACCTTTCTATAACTGACCCTAAAGGATTTTTGCTATTTCAGTATACAGAGGATTTTTAACCACCCTTGTGTTAATATTTGTACTTATTTTTTCCAAATGAAGTGGCATAGAGAATAAAGTGTCAAAGTAAAAAAATTAACTCATTCTGGCCTGCAGGAAATATGTTGATTATTATGGTGTTTTTGTGCAGAATGGACAGAAATTGTCTTTTCTTATTTACCTCATTAATCAGCCATTGATTTCGTTGTGTATGATGTGCTCATGTAGTTTAATGTTTCAGAATTACGTGGTAGCTGGTAGGTCATTAATGGTTCTGCTTATAAAAATACAATTTAAAAGAATTTGCCAGTAAAAAAAGGAAAAGAAAGCAGCAAAATGCATGGTAAAAACACCATGCACACCCAGAACAACAACCAGAACTCGAACAATGGTACGAAGCAGCTGAAACCGACAAGGCAAAGTTTTAACAAACCAACTATACCTACGAAGCCAAGTCATTTGAAATCTTTAAGGAAGAAAGTTCCAGATTCTGATGGATGCAACGATAAGAGTGAACGGAAAACTGTAACTAGAATGGCATCACTGGACCACGCAACTCCTAAATCGTGGGCTCCCAGACATGAACATAGCAATGTTGTTGATGATAAAGAACCTGAAATGGTACCTAAGAGTCCGTTTGCCACAGCCTGGCGACCTGCGCCCCATTTGAAAGTCAATCGAGGTCACATCCCCGGCAAGACGGAGCCATTGTCGACGATACCTGATGCAAAGGAGGAAAATCCAACTCCGAAAATAAAGCTAAAGGATTTACCGTACGCAAGTGATAACACAGCAGGGCCATCGAAGAGTAGAGACAACACGTTCGTTCTACCCAAACCCCCCAGTTGCAAGACCCACGGAGGTAAATGAAAGAAAACCGAGACCGACCAACTTGCTTAAAGTCAACCAAGATACTAAAGCAAACCACAGCGTCTCCAACACAGGTGAACATTTCTTCATTGTATCACCTGCTTGGATTGATATGTTAGATTTATATTTTTTTTATATATTATGTTCTGTGTACATGTGGGTTGTGGGGTCTTATCATATTCCATGTTTTGAATTTCTTTAGTGATTAACCACCAAGTTTCGTTGCTGAATTCAATTTTGCAAGCTATTGCATTGTATGGTGTGGTCATGGACTTTAACCCCGGGTTTACCATAACATTGGTTTGTAGTTCTCATATATTCTGGTTTGCAGGCCACTGTAGTTCTATGTTTGCGGTAAAAATAACTTGTTGGACAATGTCCTTATCCAATTCAGTTTGTTTGCAAGAATTATTATTTGGAAGTTTCTAATAACAAAATTATTCATTTGGAAGTTTCTAATAACAAATTCTTAAATTGCAATTTATAACTATTTCTTAAGATGTTAGTTCCAGATATTACTTTAATTGTCAATTAAAGTCGAATATTCGATCATAATGAGCTTATTCGATGCAAATTTGGTGGAATTCAGAGCATTTGTTTGTTCAGTCAACCATGGTTTTGTTTGCTCTTCAACTTTCAAGTAATTTGAGAACATTTAGAATTTCTAGATTGGTAATTATTGATTCTACAAT
>CH002029.1:150877-182157 GCA_000149265.1 Ciona savignyi
CCACCCCCCCCCACACACACTAACCCCCCCCACCCCCATACAGCCGATAGTGCGCCCCGAAGGTCGTCAGTTCCATGGGTTGGTCGTCCCACGATCTCTACAGAGGGAACTCCCCTTCAAATCCAAACCGAAAAATGAGAGAGGAAAGAAAGAAGGCAAACGAGACAAGCTGATGAAAAAGGCAGTCGTGAGGGAACCAAAAGACAAACAGGTTTTGATGATTTGCGACGTTAAATATGTGTGTGCTCGGATGCTGTTTAGACCCAAAATGGGGAAACCAAGAGGGTTACCACACGGGCAATCATCAGATCACCTCGCGACCACCGTCGGGTTACCGGAGCTATTGCAGTGTGTTGTATATGATTCAACCAGTCTTTTAATTTGGTAGAACCCATTAATCCGCTGGGTTCAGCTAATGTCCGTTAAGTACCTTTCCCACGGACACAACCGACTAGCAGCGACCAGTTTCGAACTGGCAACCTTTCAACTGTAAGTCACGTTTGTGGGGATTCCCCCACACCCGTTTACAAATTCCCCCCTCAGATCGCGGCCCTGATGGTGGCGCTGCGGACAATGGACAACAGCAAGAAGCGAACGAAGAAGGAGGAACGAAAGAAGCAGATGGCCCACCACAAGATGATGCTAGAGAAGCAGGAGATCAAGGACCACTGGAGGCATAAAGAGGCGAAGAAGAAGATTTACAAAGCGCTCGCTAAATCCGAGAAACGAAAATCAAAATCTTCAACTGAATAATTCTGCCAGAATATTATAAATAAATGACGATGATGGAAATATGTTGGAAGTTTCTGTTGAAATTATTAAACTGGAAAGCTGGATGTTGGAAGTTAGGATAGGATATTCATGTTTATCCCCGTGAATGGGAAAACCAAGGGGGTTAACACACGGGCAATCGTCAGATCACCTCGCGCCCACCGTCGGGTTACCGGAGCTATTGCAGTGTGTTGTGTAGGATTGAGACGTTCTTTAATTTAGTTGAACCCATTAATCCGCTGGGTTAAGGCAATGTCCATTAAGTGCATTGCACAAGGACACAATCGATTTGCTGGAAATGGTTTCGATCCTACAACCTTTCGGCTAAAAGACCGAGACTTTTACCCTTAAAGATATTGGGGCTGGAGTATATCTAAACAAACTTTATACAAATATCATAATCTACTATCCAGTTGTTACTACACTGTTATGTCTTCCTTTAATTAAATCAGTATTACTTAAATCAATAAAATTCCAAATATTCAAATCCAATAAAAAGTCAAGGCTATAGGTTACTCGTATTGTAATTCGGTCAATCAGTTATAATGTATGAATAATAAATACAAAAATCCACCAATGTATTGATATACATTTAGTAGATTTACGTGAAGTATCTGTATATTCACGTTAGTGCCGCGTTATATTGAGGTGTGGTGTACGCACACATGGGTATCGTCTCAATACGGCAGACGGTATGCGGCATGCGGAATATACCAACTCATTACGAGGTATTTTGCGTAAGAATGGAATTACAATTGTTTAATTATTCAAACAATAACTTGAATCAGATCTTTCGCGCCCATTTGTGTCACGTGACCGATGTACCACGTGTGAGCGATTTATGCAAATTAGAAAGTGCCATGGAAATAGTATATGAACACGATTAAATGGAGCAAAAGTGACATCGATGTAGAAGTGCGAGAAGAAGTAAAGTAACGGACGGTGACGGATGATTACGGACGATAACGGATGATAACGGACGATAACGGATAATGACGGATGATGACGGATAATGACGGATGATGACGGACCATAACGGATGATAACGTACGATGACGGATGATTACGGACGATAACGGATAATGACGGATGATAACGGATAATTCCAATTAGTTTGTGATACTTGGTGAGACTTGGAATTCACGTGACATCCCCGTGAACGGGGTGATAGTTCCAACTTCATTCATATGATCCCCGTGATACAACACGCGGTATGAACCAGCAGTCTCATCTGTTGGGATATTCCATTCGATTATGACGTAACTTTCAACGCTTGTGAAGTCAACAAAGGTCGATTGTTCCTCTCTTACGATTCCCTTTGTTCTAAAGTGTTCGAGAAGCCTTGGGAAAGAAGATGTAATTATGACGTCATATTCAATGACATCATCGACCTCACCTGTCTTTATCTCCATCAACGTCATAATCGTCAAACAATTCCCCTCTGACGTGTAATTGTCGCGCCATCGACATGTCGAATCGAATTCCGGTCGATTCCGCTATGACGTCACTAATGGTGGTGAACATGGTAATATCCGCTGGAGGCGCACTCGAGTTGGTTTCCAACCACGTGAACTTGGTGGACCAATCAGCGTCGGTGTAGATTGTCGTCCACGAACCGTGCTCGTCGCGCTGAATCTCCAAATAAGTTGATCCCAACTGGATTTGCACAAAGTTACATCACAAATCTTGTTATTGCGTCATACAGACAGGAAATTAGTGTTTATCGGTACATAAGAGCGCTGTAACGCGAGACGATCATCTGGTTTCAAACCCATAATCTACCAACGAACGAAGCGATGAAATATGGACTGAACCGCGCGACCCGGGTTATTTAAATATTTTAAACACAACCCATTGTTGCACAAGTAAAGAATTCTTTAATTATCGATCAACCGCGATCCATCGATTCGTTATGATGTCATAATGGGTGCTGTTTGATACGTCACAAATTCATTTGTAGACCCTCACCTTCATATTATGACGTGGGTTGGCGCCGTGAAACGTCACCTTCACCGTATCACCCGGTGTATACGTCATGTTGACGTCACTAATTACGTCACCAAAATTGATCCCCGGTGGGAGTTTATCTGGGTGCGGCACGGGGGCGATACGTGATTGGTTGGCTGGTTTGAGGTCAGGGGTCGGACCGAGGTCAACGTCGTCTGCAATTTGTGATGAGTCAGCAATATGTAACGAGCAATTTGTGATGAGTCAGCAATACGTAACGAGCATTTTGTGATGAGTCATCAACTTCCATCACGGCAAATTTGTTGTAATACGTCACAGGTGAAACTACAGTCCACAAATGGTGTGACGTCACAATACGGAACGTCGGGCAAGCTTTGTTGGGTCTTTGATCGGTGGTAATATATGGGAAAGCGGGAAGGCGGGAAGGAGAGAAACCGATCACTAATAATATGGAACCCTGCCGAATAGGCTCTAACACTAATCTCCACCACACAACTAACGCTAAGTTAAAACCCAAACCTATATTAACTTTAATGCAGTGATCTTAAGTTTAGTGTGCAGTCCCCCCCCCCTCCCTGCACATAGAAGAAGTTTATCCCTAACACTAATCTTAACTCTGCAACGAATATCAAAGTAGTCATTTTAGTGTGCAGTTCCCCCCCCCCCCCCTATACACATCCCCTCCACAAGTGTTACATATCAACCCTCCTCATTTATACATGCCCCCTCCGCCAGACTGTCGGACAGGGGAGACCACACGAACCTTTATTCCCGGCCACCAGAGGCGCTATGAGATCGGTATATTTCTGCTGGTAGACTTGGAACGTGTGGGGACCAAATATGGTGGAGGCCGCTTCGTACCGCTGTGCGTTGTATTCCTCTGGTGTGGTGATGTAATGCGTGTATACGTTGGACAGCCCTGCTAATACCACCTGGAAGGCACCGGATGAACGCTAGTTTCACTTTAGTATATAAATCCACTGTGTTCTTTTTAATATTGCAGTGTGTTGTGTATGATTCACATGTTCCTTCAATTTGGTAGAACCCATTAATCCACTGGGTTCAGGGAATGCCCGTTAAGTGCCTTGCCCAATGTGTCTTTTTCAACACAACAACTAGCTGGCGACCAGTTCCGAACCTGCAACCCCTTGTTTAAAAAGTGATGCACTACTAAACTACCAAGCTAATCAGCCAGCCCATCTAACGATTGCCTGTGTGATAACTTCCCTTGTATTTTTAATTCTCAGGGATAAACATGGATCCCCAAGGTTCGATATCCTTACCTTCGTGTCCCCAGCCATTCCTTGACTGACAGCTTCATTGTAGAGTCGTTCCTTCAACCTCCTCCCAGCCATAGTAGTATATTCCCCTGGGACCGCAGCTATCAGCAACTGGCCAATCCTCAACACTTGTATATCCACTATGGTAGGATGCCAGTCATATGGTTTGTCCATATCTGGTGGGGGGTATATCTTGGTTATCTAGCAGTTATCGCTGTATATCGTCCGATAGATTGGTTTGGTGGGTTAGTGCGTCGCCTTTCAGTTGAAAGTTTGTAGTTTTGAAACTGGTCGCTGATAAATCGTTGTGTCCTTGGGCAAGGTACTTAACGGACATTGCCTGAACCCAGCGGATTAATGGGTTCTACTAAATTAAGGGAACGTGTGAATCACATACAACACACTGCAATAGCTCCGGTAACCCGACGATGGGCGCGAGGTGATCTGACGATTGCCCGTGTGATAATCTCGTTGGTTTTTTACTATTCGCCAGGGTAAGCATAAATATTCTATCCTATCCTATACTGGTGGATCAAAATATTTACCCCAAACATCGTCGAATAACATTAATATCATAATAAATTGAAATTTCTCATTTGCATATAGGTAATGACTTACACCCGGTTGGAAGGAGCACAGGTTTAGGTTGATGGCAGTTGTAGTATTCTCGTGGTGGCTCAACGGTGCAAATTATTTTTGCCAGAATGTCACGGATCGTGTTCCAAAATGGAGTTCCACGCGTCATTCCCTGAACGAAATTAAACGCTCCGGCTCCGTCCGTACAACCAGCGGCGAAACTGTCATGGATAGAATATTAGTTCAGGCAATTTCCGTAAAGTGCCTTGCCGAAGGACACGACTGACTAGCAAGCGACCAGTTTCGCACCTGCAACCTTTCGATTGAAATGCGACGAACTTAACCGTTAGCCCAACGGACCGGACGATTTATGTTTATCCCAGCGAATGGGAAACGCAATCAACGATAACAAATCGGCAATCGTCAGATCACCTTGCACCCAGCGGTACAATAATGATTGTAGCGTGTTAAACACGGTGGCATTGCTACGATAGTGCTTTAACCCATTTTCACTAAGTTCAGGCGATATGAAATTTCTTGTCCAAGTATAAAACCAACTAGCGTCGGTTGGTTTCGATCCAACAACCTTGATAGTTAAGGTTTGTTTGATGCGAAATTGTGAAGATATTACCTGTATCCCATGCCTGGTTTGCATGTAGTAACCGTTGACCCGTCATCAAGTTGAACTGATTGTTGCGTCATATCCACGTATTGGTGAATCCAGTCCACCGGTCCATCCAACCGCTCGGTGGCGCTGTGTGTGCATGGTTTAAGTTCGGCAGTGGCCGAATGGTTAACGCGACCGATACATATACCTACTCGCATACAAAAACGGTCCGAGAGACGAGCCCATAATGGGTTCGAAACTTGGCTCGGTAAAAAAAGAAGTACGGCAGTGTGGTCGAATGGTTATACGCGACCGATACATATACCGACTATACAATACAAATTCGAGTAATTATCCTATCATGGGTTCGAAACTTGGCTCAGTAAAAAAAGTGCTTCGGTGGGTTTCGACTGCTGAGTGAGTTTTCATTTTAACTTTAACCATAATATATTGCTACTTGGTTGGTCAACAAATAAACACTATTACTATTACATGCGTTACCCAAGTACATGAATATGGATTGGGTGGGTTTCGATCCGAAACCTCCCGGCAACCAACAAACACCAGGAATACCTTTTATACACGAGTTTCGCTGCGTCAAGCTGTCGGCGTGCGATTATATCCGTGGAATCAAACATGTCCTTCCCTGGTCCGAACCCCACGCAATTCTGTGACGTACCATTACACGTGGATGATAGTGGTTCGCAGTCCAACCCTGTGGAATGGGTGGGTGACATAGTTGTGTGGTCGGATGGTTGCAGCTTTGAAACCAGTCATTTGCTAAAGCTAAAGATTGCTAAATATGCCAGAGCTACTAAATAGGATTTTACCCATTTGGCCATGTTGTGGTTATGTAAGACGCAACGCAGAACTTTATCACACAATTTCCATTCTCTTTAACGCTTGTATTTGCTCCTGCAACCCGTCTATGTCTACGAGGTAATCGACAAATATCTGCAGGCGTGATTATTATATGCGTGTTAACAGCCATTACGTTTTTTTTACCACGCAACCATAAATGTCTTATAATATATTTTATTTAATATTGTGTCGTACAAAGTGTTGAAAAATACTTTTGAGGCCAAAGTCACAAGGTCGTTAAAGGAAACTCGAATGAGGAACTACAAACCGGTGTCGACGCAGACCGGTCCATTGGTCCTGGGCGACACATCCCCGAGGTTGGCTTGGGCGAACGCGGCAACAAATTCCTCCTGGAGATATTTCATATTGATTAGAAAGATGATATAGGATATTTATGTGTATCTCCGTGAATGGGAAAACCAAGGGGGTTAACACACGGGCAATCGTGAGATTACCTCATGCCCACCATCGGGGTAACAGAGCTATTGCAGTGTGTTGAGTATGATTCACATGTTCCTTCTATTTAGTAAAACCCATTAATCCGTTGGTTTGAGGCAATGTCCGTTAAGTGCCCTGCCCAAGGACACAACCGACTATTTAAGAAAGGAGTATTTAGAAACCAGTTTTAAATATACAACCGTTCGACTAAAAGGCGACGCACTACTAGACCAATCGTTCGACGATTCAATAGTTATTGCATGTTATGCACACACACCACGTGCATGCTATTAAACTCTGTAATATCGTGTGCACCACTAAGGAAAGAGTTTTGAACATCACCCATCAGTAAGCTCACTTATTCTTCTAAAGTAACCCACAAAATACATTTCTAAAAACTATCGTGCAATATTTTTTAACCGAGATAAATTTCGAACCAAGACTCATCACTACGACCGGTTTTGTATAGAATTAAGTTGTGCAAAGTTAACCATTAGGCCACACGACCTCAATAAGTAATGAGGAAACTTATAGCTGCGAATTAATGGCCACAGATGCGTTTACATATTTAATTCAAACATCGAACAGCGATGCCATACATTTCCTGCCAGTGTTTCCCCCGGTTTTCTCATCATTTTCTCGAACAAAGTTGAAGCTCTTCCTTTGTTGTCGGAGTTGATGAGAAGATTGGTGAAGTTCATGTTGGTTGGGTGGGCCGGGTACCAGGATAGCATTCCGAGTGGATCTCCTGGGGGGGGCGGTCGTGTTTATAAGGCTACAAATGAATTAAAAAATAACTCATGTGATTATGATTGTGAGTATAGAGAATTACCTGCCAAGTTGTCGAAGGACAGGACGGTAATACTTTGTTCGGTATCGTGGGTGTATCTATGAAGACAGGGGTTAGGGGGTTTGTTGGTCTGTAGCTGTGTTGTTTTATCACAATTTGGTGGTCATGTCTGATACCACTGGAATTCAAGTGGTTGGTTGGATAAATATTTAAGTATCTAGGCTGTGTACTAGCTACATTAAATGGTTAATTAATTTAGATCATAATAGCTATTCAGTTAATTTTGACAACATTATTTTAACAAATATTAAAACGACAAACTGGAGCCCATTGGGGCAACACTAAAAGAAGGAAAAGACGGAATACGGAAATTAATTTAAACCCTTCCCTAAACACTAATCTCAACCCCAGAACTAACCTTAACTATAACCCCATGTTTAAACTAACTCTCATTCCCTTATATTCATTTAAGTGTGCAGTTTCCCTCCGTCTCTCCTTTCCTCCTTTTAGTTTTTCCCAGCCAATTTAGTATTTAAGTATTTATCCACGGTTATCATCAGATAACTTTTGAGGGTAATACATAATTCACACTCAATCCACGATTATCGTCGGATAACTTGTAAGGAAATTCATAATTCACACTCGAGGTAACAACATGCACAAACCGTGCGCGTTCAGCCTCAGGATTGAGCAAATACGAAGTTGGACTTCTGTTAATATTCCCGTTGTCCACCAAGCCACTACCGATCTTGATCTTTCCGAGTTCCAGCTTGGAATTCGCTACAAATGTAGAAGATTGGTTGAAACAGAAGATTCAATCTCGAGATCACTCGGTTGATTAGTGATGAACGAACTGAGAGAATCATGTTATCGAATTTTTTTATTGCACTAGTTTCGAGCACCGGTACATGAAGTTATCTGACGACCGCCCCCTTTAAAACGGCCCCTTCGTTTCCCCGCCAAAACCCAATTATAATTCTTTCCGTTACTATAAGAAAGCTCTTGAAGCATAAAATTAAGATTACTGAATTTCCCCTACCAGGTTACCAAAGATATAAAATTTACTTCATAATCATACACAACACTCTGCAATAGCTCCGGTAACCTAACGGTGGGCGCGAGGTGTTCTGGCGATTGCCCGTGTGTTAACCCCCTTGGTTTTCCCATTCACGGGGATAAACATGAATATCCTATCCTATCCTAATTATATACAACACAATGCAATAGCTCTGGTAACCAAACGGTGGGTGGAAAGTAATCTGACGATTTCTGGTGCACGCTCCTTGTGTTTTCCCATCCACAGGGTTAAACATAAATATCATCACAGAAGCTACACACCTAGCTCTATGCTCTCCACAATCCCATCCACAAAGGCAGTAGTTGACTGCTCCACATGACCCAGCGAAGTCATCTCGAACAAGAGGAATTGAAAGAAACCAGCGGGTCCCGAATGTGTATGTGTTCCTGATATCACTACGTTCCGCTCGGTGAATCTGCAATGGTTGATTTAATAATGACGTAGTTCGATGCAAAAGGGCAGCATACCCTATGCACATAACTAACTATTGTTGACCTTGTACGGTCGTATGGCTGAATGGTTAACGCGACCGATACATACATATACCCACTCTTGTACAAAAAACGGTCCTGGTGACGAGCCCATTATGGGTTCGGATCTTAGCATAGTACATAAAAGCAAAAAAAAAACTATTGTTAAATTTACCTTCTGTCCAGTTCTTAAGCTTATACATCGTGTACTATAATGGACCTTACAGTTGTTATTCCCATATCCTTGTCAATTGGGTTCAGGCAATGTTCATTGTACTTGTCTAAAAGTCACAGTCGATTATCTAGAGATTCATTTTACGATAGGAGGGGATATACATGTTTATCTCCATGAATGGAAAATCGAAAGAATAAGGAATGTTACCACAAGCGCAATCGTCAGATCACCTCGCGCCCATCGTCGGGTTACCGGAGCTATTGCAGTGTGTTGTGTATGATTCACACGTTTCTTCAATTTGGTAGAACCCATCATTTTACTGGGTGCAGAAATAGCCATAAAAATACTTTAATGTAGTAGGCAAAGAGCTATAGTTTGAATCCGGTTATTCGATAGATAGCGTACAAATGTACAACATATCTTTCAAGACGCCTACGTTCCTGACTCGGTACTTCACCTAGGCCTAACCCTTACTAACCCCTCCCCTCACCCCTACCATACAAAGTTGCCAACAATCAGCCAAGATGCTTATTCTCACATATCTCCATGTTTTTCCTTCAATCGCTTCACGACTTCGAGCTTGAGTAGTTGTGAAGCCATTCCACCATCAAAACTTACGAAAGCGACGCGATTTTGCTTTTGGTTGTCTGCGACCACGAATGCTCGACTGTAGAGCCTCGTATGAAGCCCGTTGGCTACTTGCTCCGGGTGCGCATAGCCCATCTGCGCGAGGTGAACACAGGAGTGGGTGCATGGGAGTTAGAGTTGACTTTTGTCCGGCCGGTTGGTCTAGCGGGTAAGTGCGTCGCCTTTCAATCGAAAGGTTGCAAGTGCGAAATCTGGTCGCTAGCTATGTCGGTTGTGTCCTTGGGCAAGGCACTTAACGGACATTGCCTCGAACCCAGCGGATTAATGGGTTCTACCAAATTAAAGGAAGCCGTGTCTATCATATACAACACACTGCAATAGCTTTGGTAACCCGACGATGGGCGCGAGGTGATCTGACGATTGCCCGTGTGATAACTCCCTTAGTTTTCCCATTCACGGGGATAAGCAAGAACATCCTATCCTTTCTCGGGTAAAAGATATATAGGATCGGATATTGTGAAAACAATCCAAAGAATTGTAAGTGGGAGATGGAAGATATATTTGGTCTAGAATATTTATGTTTATCCCCGTGAATGGGAAACCAAGGAGGTTAACACACGGGTAATCGTCAGATCACCTCGTGCCCACCGTCGGGTTACCGAAGCTATTGCAGTATGTTGTGTATGATTCACATGTTCCTTCAGTTTCAGAAAAAAACCATTATTTCATTGGGTGTAGAAGATCGGCGATTGCCTGTGTGTGAACGTTCCTTGTGTATGTTAAATGGCGATAAAATACGAGCAGATATCTCTACAGAATATGCCAAGCAATGAAGGATGGCTGACCTAGTGGTACTGCATGTGTTTCAAAGCTAGCTGCAGTAAGCTACAATAGAATATAAGTGCGTGGGGTTTACGGCCCAAGCAAACCAATGTAGGCATTCATATAAAATATTTGTTTGACCTAACCAAGTCACAATAATGTATCATATCAAAATACAAAATGGTTTCCACTAAAGCTGCAACGATACTTGTAAAAAATATCGATAATCGCGAGTCACGTAGCGTGATAACCGTGATTATCCTTATTAAACATAGGAAATTCTAAAAACAATTTCTTTGTGGCAATAAAAAGTTTGTTTAAATAAGGCTTATAAGTAAAATTTCGCATTTTCCTTGATAAATTAATGCGTCTGGATAGGATAGGATATTCATGTTCATCCCCGTGAATGGGAAAACCTAGGGGTTAACACACGGGCAATCGTCAGATCACCTCACGCCCACCGTCGGGTTACCGGAGCTATTGCAGTGTGTTGTATATGATAGACACGTTCATTCAATTTAGTAGAACCCATTAATCCGCTGGGTTCAGGCAATGTCCGTAAAGTGTCTTTCCCAAGGACACAACCGACTAGCTAGCGACCAGTTTCGCACCTGCAACCTTTCGATTGAAAGGCGACGCACTTAACCGCTAGACCACCGGGCCGGAGGTCTGTAGTACAAGAATCACGATATGCGTTTATTAGTAGCTGAGTGGTATCGTGATTATCGATATATCGTTGCAGCACTAGTGTCTATCACTACTGGGCCCACAGTATAATTACCATGTTAACTTGCACAACAGGGCCAGTGACATCACACCTCGCAACTCCAATGTAGTACGAGTCAGATGGATGGTTTGGATGGGTGGTTGTACTTGACATTGGGTGAGGGGTGGTAGTTGACATTGGGTCGTCAACTGGGACTGGATGGGGTGGATTATATTTATGTGCGACGCAAAGTACTGGTAGTGGGTCAGATGGTTTCTACATTCTATTAAGGTGAACTATGAAATCCGATTTTCCACACAAATTGAATCACTGCATGTAGGATAGGATATTTATGTTTTATCCACATGAATGGGAAAACCAAGGGGGTTAACACACGGACAATCGTCAGATCACCTCGCGCCCATAGTCTGGAAGTTAAAAATCCTTAAAAAAAGTTTAAAATTAGAATTACATGAGAGAAGACACCATTATCATATATGACAGCCAAACAAGTAATGTTAAAGAGCACATGACTTACCAACGCCCACGTTGCCTACGTAATAAACCATCAATCCACATATGGCACCAACAATAGCTACAGTCACGACCACCACGCCCGCTTGGAAGAATCTGCGCTTTGATCGAGGGATTTTGGTAATATTCTGCGGAAAAAGTAGATTTTAATCCTGGTGAAAATAATAGCCGATTGGGATTAGATTTATAAATATGCTGTTACAAAGCTGAAACTATTTCTAAGAATAAATATAATTGATCCTTAAATAAACAATGATAGAGTAACCTAGGTCCCATTCGTAATAATATCTGGTTATACATGGTCAGATACAGACCATTTGTAACAATATCTGGTTATATATGGTCAGATACTGACCATTCGTAACAATAGCTATTATGAACAGATAATAGCCTACATACCTCCTCCATTATCCAACTTCCAAATATGACGTTGCCCAAAACATAGCACCATAAAGCTACTTGCAAATAATTAACATCGTGTTTGTTCGTCGTGCTTTAAGCCTTTGTTTCAGCAATTGATATTTAAATACCATTAATCTGTATGCACAAGGTAAATATTTAGATTGATGACAAGGATAGAATATTCATGTTTATCCCCGTGAATGTGAAACCAAGGGGGTTAACACACGGGCAATCGTCAGATCACCTCGCGCCCATCGTCGGGTTACCGGAGCTATTGCAGTGTGTTGTGTACGATTTAAACGTTCCTTTAATTGAGTACAACCCATTAATCCGCTGGGTTCGGGTAATTTTTCGTTAATGCCTTGCCCAAGGACACAACTGACTAGCTAGCGATCAGTTCAGAATTTACAACCTTTCGGTTGAAAGGCTTCGCTAATTGATACAAAGAGGTTATTTAATTATGGTGAGTATTTCAAAACCAATATTTCTGACAATTATAAAACACCAAGAGAGGTAAACTTATGTTATGAATTTATGTCGGACACTTGTATTATAGCCTGCCATTCATAATTGCATTCATGTTGTTTTAACCTGTGGTTTGGACTTTAGTCGATACCAACCGCTATTATGGTGGTTTAGTGCGTCGCCTTTCAGTCGAAAGGTTGTAGGTTCAAAACTGGTTTCTAGCTAGTCGGTTGTGTCCTTGGGCAAGGCACTTAGCATAGACATTGCCTGAAACCAGCGGATTAATGGATTCTACCAAATTGAAGGAACGTGTCTATCATATACAACATACTACAATAGCTCCGGTAACCCGACGGTGGGCGCGAGGTGATCTGGCGATTGTCAGTGTGTTAACCCCCTTGGTTTCTTATTTACGGGAATAAACATGAAAACAAATTAGTGCCGTGTGCAATTTTCGTCCAAAAAAATAACAAAAAATATGTGGATATTTAGAAAACGCCTACAAATTTTTCAAATGAAATTTTTTACAATTTACTTTTTAAAATTAGGCAAACGAATGGTTAACGCGACCGATTCATATAGCATTTCAAAAATAAAAAAGTGACTTAGTAATAAGCCCGTCTTAACTAACCTCGGTTATAAAGTAAAAAATAAAAATTGATTAAATGTGTACAGGCGTGTGGTCGAATGGTTAAAACGAGCGAAATATATTTTATATGAAAACCGTGGGGGTGAAGTGTACATCATTGGTTTAAAACTTAGTCCGGTAAAAATCGTTAAATGTTTCGTCTGGCCAACTGCTTAACATCATACGATTTAGTATAGGATATTCATGTTTATTTTAGAGAATGGGAAAACCGAGGGGGTTACCACACGGGCAATCGTCAGATCACCTTGCGCCCACCGTTGGGTTACCGAAGCTATTGCAGTGTGTTGTGTATGGTACACACGTTCCTTTTTTGATTTAGTAAAACCCATTAATCCGCTGGGTTCATGCAATTATCGTTAAGCGCGTCGCACCAAACCACCAGACCAACTGGACGGACGATTTCCATACAAAACGGTTTTGAACCCGGTTAATCAATTTAGGATAAGCTGAAACAAAACCCTATTTTGAACCCCGAGTTAACTCCATTACGTAATAGAGTTGTTAACTAGTTTCAAAATAAGGATATAGTCCACGCGTTTTAGGAGGTAATTCATTGCAAGCAACAAGAAAAATATGTGAAATCAACTTTTAAAGACAAACACAAATATTTCGAGGAGGGCTATCTCGAAGCAACGAATCCTGGCGAGTCGTTGTTTAAATCTCACCACTTAACAATTGTATTTCCATCTTAAGGCCCCTTGAAACTGTTTTCAAAATACATGCTTTTGAGGTTAATAGCATTTAGATATGCGTTTGAGCCGTCGAGTAAAGCCCGAATCGAATGTTCGATTATTCTGACTTTTGTTAAAGATTTTTAGGCTTTTCTGCGCTATTGTCAATTTTTCTTTCGGCTATAGAAACTTTTCATTCGGCAGTAGAAGTCACGAAAAGCAAATGTTATTTTAGCCGCGGTCGGACGATCTTAAGAATAATACTGTGCTCTTACCGCGTCTTGACGTTTTATTTGTTTAGGAATATTGTCAAAGCCTTGTTCTTGTACATGTGTTACATGTATCAATACTCCAATGTGTAACATAGATACAGATGTTTATTTTCTACGAAGCAGATTTGTTATTATTCTTGAAATACAGGGTTTGAAGGTATATTAGCTGAAAGTAATATAATAATCCTGGCCTTTCATCACAAGAACTTGCCTCTTATTGGTGAAAGATGAATATTCATAGCGCTATACACATAATGCGCGGTGAAGTGCTTCAATATTTATTTTCCAACTGATTTCGTTGATTAAAATCACAGCCTTTTTATTATATGATCCTAGCGCAACTGTAGTGGAGGCCTTTATAAGATAGAGACTGAGTTAAATTAAAGTCTGATTTGAGTAATTCAGTGTCAGCAAAAGTTGCAAAGCCAAAATAATACTTTTCACGTTAGTTTAGTTAATTTTCTCCTTTATTACATTATGGAAGAATGGCAAGGTTATTTTAAGTTAATAAGTAAGGATAACACGTATACGTTTAAAAAATACGGCCGATACACATACCGACTTACATCGCTCTTAGGATAACGATTTTAGCAAAGAACCCATTACGGGTTCAAAACTAAGACCGGTAAAAAACAAAAAACGGCAAAACTAGAAGTTAAAATAGGGTTACAACACTAGGTAAAGAAAGCTCAGTATAAATGCATTAATTTTTATTTGCTTCTGGTAGGAAAGCTCACGGACATTCGGTGCTTACATGTGCTTTCAGTAGATATATATACCTACATTGTAATGTCGGAGGAAACTAAAGAAGAAGAAGTTCGATTTAGCCATGAACAAACGGAAAAGTTTCGAAATCATTTCGAAAATTTCGACTTTAAAAAGGAGGGTGCAGTAGCTACAGCTGATCTTGGGTCTGTGCTGCGCGCATGCGGGCAGGTACCGACCGAAGGGTGGCTGAAGGAAAGACGGAATGTAAGTTTGGACTTTCATGTTTATCCTCGTAAATAGACAAAGAGCAATAACACACGGGCGATCGTTACATCACCTCGCGCCCACCGTCGGGTTGCTGGAGCTATTGCAGTGTGTTGTGTATGATATACTTGTTCCTTCAATTTGGTAGAACCCATTAATCCACTGGGTTCGGGCAATGTCCGTTAAGTGCCTTGCCCAAGGACACAACCGACTAGCTAGCGACCAGTTTTGAACCTGCAGCATTTTGGTTGAAAGGATAGTTGCACAGCCGCTATGGTCCACGCTTAAGCTGCAAACATGAAGTAGGTAGTACTCCACGGCGAATGTTTGTTTTGTTAAGTTTATTTATTTTGCCCTGGTATTAAATAACACCTAACGAAACAAATAATGCCATTGTATGCCTGGTTTGGTCGCTCGGGGGAGCGAATTTAGGATGGACAAAATTTCGAATGCGGATATACCAATTAAGTAAAGGGGATAAAACCCCAATGCAGTTATGACTCTATAAAACACCCGGCTCTACGCACGAGGAATTTCTGACTTCCCCTTCGTTATGCCACTGACGAAAATAAATATCTAATCTGTTATAATTTAACAAGTATTTGTCCGACAGATTAGTCTGATAGTTTAGTGCGTCGCCTTTTAACCGATACAAAACTGGTCGCTAGCTAGTCGTACTTAACAAACATTGCCTGAAGCCCAGTGGATTATTGGGTTCTACCAAATTGAAGGAACGTGTGAATCATACACAACATACTGCAAAAGCTCCGGTAACCCGACGTTGGACGCGAGGTGATCTGACGATTGCTCGTGTGTTAACCACCTTGGTTTTCCCATTCACGGGGATTAACATAAATTTCCTAATTTACCAAAATACTTTATTCGCTAGGTGGCAGACCCTGAGAACAGAGGAGTAGTGGAATGGGGGAATTTCCTTCAGATGATGAAGCTGTGCGTGGCTGGAGGGGGGAATAACGATGACGACTTGCTCGAGGCGTTTCGCAGATTCGACAAAGGATCAACTGGTAATTAGGATGTGATGGGACGGTCGAGTGGCCGAATGGTTAACGTGATACACATACCGAATCACATACAAAACACGGTCTTGGGGACGAGCTCATTATGGGTTCGAAACTAAACCTGATAAAAAATTAGGATGCGATGGGATATCCACTTTTATAACCGAATGCTAGAAAGTTTTAAAACACGTTTATTGTTTATTTTTTTAAAAGATCACGTGCTAGCTGTCGGGCTATGTGTTGTAAATAATAGGGACAGTTTTCCGTGTGTTGACCCCCCTTGGTTTTCCCATTCACGGGGATAAACGTGAATATCCTATCCTAACAAGAAGACATTGAAATGTATGTCCATCCCAAGAACACAGCCGACTAACCAGGTACTGGCTTATAGATTCAGCAACCGTTTAAACGAAAGACCGTCTCGTTTCCTGAAACTAACTGTTGTAATCCGTTTTTCAAGTTCGCATTTTTTTACTGATTTACTCGGACCGTTTTTGTATAGAATTCGGTATATGTTTTGGTCGCCTTAACCATTCGGCCACACGACTGTTCATTTTTGTTATTATTTTCCGCCGATCCGCGTAAACGTTTTATTCTCTTTAGGAGTTATCAAGTCGTCGGAACTACGTAATATCCTGTTGACAATGGGTGACGTATTGACGGAAGATGAAGCCGCGGAATTCATTAGTGACGCAGACCCTCTCGGTGATGGCGTCATCAATTACGAGTCGTTTGCGCGGGACCTGGTCTATGATGGTCCAATATAGATGTCACCTACATAAGTGTGTCCACAAACATTAAATAATTCGTATAATTTCTGGTTATTTGTACCGCGTCTGCGCTATCCCGGTCCTTAACATTAATTCATATGGTTACAACAGCCTTAAACTGTATTGTTCACGCTGTATTACTACGTATTACAACTAATCTACTATTTTCTACATAAATACATTACTTTTATTTCTGCAACGTTGAATATCGCGTCTGTTACATCTCTAAACAATTGATCCGCCATGTTTTTAAAAAGAGTTTTCGTTTTTGTGTGAGATCTTGTTGTTAACAACGTTGTCATATGGCTATAGCAACCAACAATTAGTACATCAACAATATTCTATATCTGCCGTCCCTAAAATATCCCTAAAAATCCCTAAAATGCGATGGGTTATTTCGATACAGAGTACGCATATAACGCACTGTGATTTAAATTCGATCAATAAAAAACGATTTACTTGTAGTTGCCTGTTCAGTACATGAACTATACCGGTATAATCGGTCAACGTATATTTATGAATTGATATAAATCAAGTAAAATCGGAAAGGATTACATATATATCGCACTGTGATTTATACTTGATTAATAAAAAATGCTTCAGTTGTAGTTGACTGTTCAGTACATCAAACAGTACATAATCGGTCAACATATATCTAATAATAAAATCAAGTAAAATCGGATAGGACTCTGACTTAAATATACAGGATTAAAATTGAGAACGAGAAAAAAACTATAACACAGTTACACCAAATTACAGAGGCAACGTTAGTATTTAGAAATAGGCAGTTTTAAAAGTCGATCTCGCCTTCGAATGTCACTCTTTAATAACACGCAACGTGGCTTAGTGGTATAGAATGCAACCACGGAGACCAATTAGACAATTTCTAAACGACCGCCGTCGCTCAACCAATGTTCGCCGGGTAGAAAGAAGGATCCTAAAACGTTCAATCTACTTTCTAAATTTAACGACGAAGAAAGCGTCACATTATCTTCACTGTTTCGTGAACACGTTTAAGTTCATGTGCTCAGCTGTAGAATCAGACAAGGATATATGGTGGAGACATTTTACGACTTGCGCACGTCAAATTGACGGACTTTAGTTGCAGTTTAACGGCTTTTACATTCATATTTCTATAATTTAGCAGTTCTATTTTACGAGGCAGTTTTCTATGCGTAGCGTTGATTTATATTCGTGTTTAAATGGCGCCGGTAAATTGTGACAATTTTGAAACTTGGAAAAACACGAATTTTGAGGTGAACTTAAAACTCACGAAGCGATGTGAAAATACGACAGCGAATCAGAGTCCAGAAAATATTCGGTAAGTTTTGTAACCATCTACATAAAGCATAGTAATAGACACACTTCAAAAATGACAGAATTTATGCAAGTGCTTTATTATACGCCGTTTTTTTCAGACGTGCTTATGACGCGCGAGGTATGAATGACAACAACTTTACATTCGAATGTCATTTATGTGGAAGAACTTACGATGAGATGACAATGTTTCAAGATCACATGGTATCTACAACAGATTCCTTGTGTGAATGAACTTAAATCTAAGAAAAAGATAATAAATATATTTACACATATATACATGCCCTATTGCCTGAACCCAGCGCATTAATGGGTTCTACTAAATTAAAGAAACGTTGCAATCATATACAACACAATGCAATAGCTCCGGTAACACATATATACATGTCCTATATTTAGCGACAGAGAGTATTAAGGTGCATGGTTAAGTGAAACCATACTAAGTTAGTCTAAGTGTATTAAAACTGGCCACGTTTTATTGTGCAATTTAAGTATGTGAAAACGGGTATAGCGTCAACCTGGTACGACCGATTCCTTAAACAGGGTTTCTACGTGTCGCTCTTGGCCACGGAAGTCCTGGTTTAAAGTTTTAGGCTTAAACCTAGTTTAGCTAAACCAGATTACCAGATAATCTAAATTAAGTGTCATCTCAAAAAGGTTACCGTGTTTTTGTTCGACCTAAACCAAAATTACCCAGCTTCATACAAATTACACTTTGCCTACAACTAAACGTAGCTGATTTATCATAAATAGGATGCGAATTCGTTTAGCGCGAGTCTGTTAATCCACATATTTAAAACTCATCACAAAAAATCAAACATAAGATATTTGTTTTTATGCCATAATTCATAGGAAACTCAGAAGCCGTGGCTTCGACAGGACCAGTCCCCTTGTTTATATAGCTTTAAATGGCGACTGATTAATTTACACAAATCCTATCGCGTGCAACATTATTTTTATATTCGCCTTAAGGCTGTAACTGGGTGAAATATAAATCAAATATAGCTGGACCCATTGTATAATGCCTTGTTCCCGAATACCATCGTTGTACATGTAGAATATATGTTTTTTGAACTGTAGTGTTGCAGAATTGGTAGCGATATCGAGTATAAAGAGTCCGTACAATAACAATAGGTACAAATTGTCAGTTTACTTACACTACGCGCGACATCACAGTTCAAAAATGACAACTTTGTTTTTCAGGTGTCGCATTCGTCACGCCCCAATGATTCGAAAGTCACGTGGATAAGTGACACAAGAGCAAAATACAACCGACTCGGTGAGTCCGCACGTTTCCCAATATTGATTGCACACAACAGACAGATAGAACGAAACACGGTTCCGCCGCTATATCAACAACCTCCCTTTGTTTTGCTTTCCCTGATAAATAATCAGCAACCGTTTCCGACTTTCAAAGTCTGCGCCGTGACAAATACACAGCAAAGACGTAAAACGTCGGCAAAACAACGAAATCGTGCGAGAATACGTTGAACCGAAGTTTTGTTTGCGCCAGAAGCAAACCAGTCACATTGTAGTTAAAGCTTAACGACGCTGAATAAAATTCTCGGTCTAATCACCTTCATTGACGAAGGACATCAGTTGAACCAGGTCTCTATCGGTGTCATTTAAGTTCGTCGATGCTCTAATTAATGATGGCGAATTGATGATGTTGCCTCCGGTCTAGTTACGTTAAGGCGCATCTTGAGCGATTATTAATATTTAGGCTGCGCACTGTGGTTCGAGTCGGCATTACTTACATAGACCGTTGCGAGTTCTACAATAGGAACGTGGTTTGAAGGGAAATTGTCGATAGCTCTGACAGATAAGTGTTGCAATTGTGTTGAAGCATGTAATATGAGCTTTAAAGAAAAGAAACACGAAGGTATAGAATGTTAAAAGCGAGTATGCTAAAGTTTGTCACATTTAAACAAAGCTACAGCATAAATAATCAATTTGTCTAAAATTATAATTAACAAAGTCTATGTCTTCATGTTTCTTACTATAATATATTTAACAAAATAAAAAAAACAAAATTTGAAGGCCATATCTTTGTTTTGTTTACTCTAATATGAGTTTTAAAGTAAAGAAACACAAAGGTATAGACTAATTAACGCAAGTATGCGAAAGTTTGTTACATATTAACAATAATACAGCAACTAGAATCAATATCGTCTAAAACTGTAATTAAAAAATATATTATTTACTTAAAAGAATATTGCATGGATTCGTAAGTTAGCCTGAGCAAAAAGTAATAAAAACAATTTTGAAAATTCAAATTTGAAAGTGTTGTATATGCTTCATGTTTTGTTCAACCTCGCGTTTTTGTTTAGGGAAATGCATTCCGTCGGGACGTCCCCATATGTGCGAAACGTGTGGAAAGCGATTCTCTCTTCTGGAGAATTTGCATCGTCATCAGCTGATTCATTCAAACGACCGACCGTTCAAATGTACGCACTGCAACAAGCATTTCCGACTCTCGCAGCACTTGAAGGAACACATACGAATCCATACAGGTAGGCTGCATATCAATGCGCTACAATAGATTTAAGCAGTCAATTAGACGTTAAATCTGCATATTAATCGCTTAAGCAATTTAATTATACGGCGGGAGGAAAGCCCTATGATAAACAGCATTTATAAATACGATTTTTGAGCGTACTCTGCCACTTACGCTGTTTTGTTTTTACTGGGCTAAGGTTCGAACCCATGATTCGTCCCTAATACCGTTTTATATAGTTGGTGTATGTATCGGTCGCTTTAACCATTCGGCCACACCACCGCACCTGCCACTCATGCTGTTTATTTTTCGTTGTTTCCAAGTTTCGAACCCATGATGGAATCGTTACTCAATACGTTTTTGTGTAGAAGTCGGTATATGTATCGGTCGCGTTAACCATTCGGCCACATGTTTGCAGGCGAGAAGCCGTTCAAATGTGAGGTTTGTGGCCACGCATTTTGTCAAATCTCCAACCTCAAATCCCACATGAAAACACATACGAAGGAGAAAAGCTTCAGCTGCGATGTCTGCGGGAAAGGTTTCAGACGCTCGTTCACCCTCAAACAACATAAACTCATCCACGCAAAGAAGTTGTTCAAAGGAATTGAATGTGCAAAAGCATTCGGCCACAAGTACATAGAGGTAAAGTGATTTTGAATAGTGTTGTATATCTCCTTAGTGTTATATTTTACTTTTAATAACCGCGCCAAGTTTTGAACCGACGATGGACTGGTCAAGTCCCTTTTTTCTTTCGTTAATTTCGGTACATGAATCTGTCTCGCTAACCATTTGACCAGACCACAGTTCAGTTAGGGTTATATTTTCTTATATTGTAATTGTAGGCTTACTGTAATAGGTAACTAAGCATTGGGTACGAGGTTATATGACGATTACCTAGCATTTTCAAGATGTGATTTTCCGCCCAATTGTTTAGACTCTTTATTTTTACAAATAAAATAAGTTTGGTGAATGGTTGCAGTTTCGAAACTTGTTGCTGAAGTCGGTTGTGCCCTTGGCACTTAACTGAGGCAAGGCACTTAGAGGACATTGCCGGAACCCAGCGGATTAATGAGTTAGTTGAAGGAACGTGTGTATTATACGCAACACACTGCAATAGCTCCGTTAACCCGACGGTGGGTGTGAGGTGATTTAACGATTGCCCGTGTGTTAACCCCCTTGGTTTTCCCATTCACAGGAATAAATATGATTATCCGATCCTATATCCTAATATTTTGGTATAATAGTCAACAAGATATACTCTTTACTTTCAGAACGAACCCGGCAATTGTAGGAGGGAGAAAATGGCTGCACAGGAAGAAAACATGTAAGTATTCTGCTATCATTCTGTATTATTATATATGTTGCCGTTCCATACGGCAGTACGTGTGAAAATGGTGGTTTAATCCATACCATCGCACCGCAGTACACTGTGCAATACACTGTTGGTTAAAGATCGTCTCTCACACATTTTTAACTGAGCCGAGTTTTGAATCCATGATGGGCTAGTTACTCGGACCCTTTTTGTATTGAAGTCGGTACATGCATCGCGTTAACCATTTGGCCACACGACCTTGCAGTCCCTTACACAGTGTTCGCCCTGGGCCTAAGTAAGTGTTAAGAGTGTGGGGTGTTAATCACACTCTCGATACAAATACCATTCCTATACGAAAAAAAAACGATATTAATCACGATTCAATAATGAATTCCAAATTTCAAAAAAATCAACACCTAAAAATACTTGGTTAAAACACTTAGAATCGGGTTATCTTGCAATGTGCTGAATATATAACGATGTTGTACCTGTAGTTCAACCCATCAATCCAATGGGGTCAAGCAATTCCATTAGTTGACGATAATCGCCGGAGGCTGTTTCCGACCAAACTAAACTTACTTTAACCATAGGCCATAACTAAACGTATAAAACCTATACCGTCTCAATATATATATATATAAGTATACTAATTTTTCTTTTCTTGAGCAATAAAAAATACTATTTTTCCAAAAATGACGCATATATAATTCTTTGAAAATTCATAGCACACAAGTGCAGAAGCAAACATTTTTTAAATTTTTTTACCAGGCTTAGTTTCGGACAAATATTGGGTTCGTTGCTATGTAAGTCTTCATAGGCCTATGTATCGGCGGACAGTGTTTTTGTTGTTTTTTTATATATTTTATTTCTGAGCCAACTTTTAAACCGTATAGGGGCTCGTTACTAGGACCGTTTTTGTATAGGAGTCGGTATATGTATCGGTCGCGTTAACCATTCGGCCACATTGCTCCATAGCCACCTTGCGCCCACCCGTCACTGTGCGAAACAAAAACATCGGTTGGCAAACGTGGATTTGACCTAATCTTCCCATCGTTGCATAAACGTGGATTTATAAACTAGAATTTAAACAATCAATTAAACCAGAGGTTCTCAAACTGTGCGTGGCGACGACCTGGTGCATCGCTTGAAATCGTGTAGGGCGTCGCACAGCCATTGCGTTCGAAACTACACTCATTATAAAAAATATCCACCGCGAATACACGAGAAATGAGAGTTTCAAAGATTCTCCCAAGGTTTCACGATCTTTGCAAAAAATCCCACACGTCACATTAGATTTGAACTATAAATTACAAACGGGCGAGGACGTGGCTATTGTTTTTTTTATTGTGTTTCATTTCTTCATTATTTGTGCGATGCCACTAAATATAACTTTGGTAGCAATATATTAATGACTAGTGCGTCGCAAGCTCAGCAAACTTTTGGAAAGGCGCCGCAACCAAAAAAGTTTGAGAACCACTGAATTAAACCATATATCGTTGCGCCCACAGGGAACAACCGATTACAACAGAAACTAAGGTCAAAGTGGTGGAACCGAGTTTCGAAACCAGTATGCGGGGAAGTCCCATCCCCCCACCACCCCTGCTACCCACCCCAGCTTGGGGGTCGACCTCCAGGAGATTCTTCGAAACCAAACCGGAAAACGTCGACAGCGAGCACGGGAGGTGGCCTGAGCTGAACGCGCTGGCCCAGTTGACCGACCAACATAGATTGCAGCCGAATCATCCCAGCGTGGTGGATGAGAATAATAATGTCGGCGACAAAACTACGAAGCCGAACCCGTCAGGTTTTTAAATATGAATCAAGTTGATGGTTACCGCGGCCGATACCGACGCTTTTATACATAGCAATCATGGTGACGAACCCATCATGGGTTCGAAACTTGATTCGGTAAAAATTAAATTAATAAAAACTGTTCCCGATCAATGAATTGCGGGGAATCTCCTGCGCATGTAGTTTTTGTGTGTTTTTTCATTCCTTTTATCTGTTTGGTCGGCTATGTTTCGAACCTACGATACACTCGTCACTAAGACTGCTTTTAACATAAAACTTACAGTAGCCTACAAGCCATTAAGCAGTCATCGCTGAAACCCAGTAGATTTTGGTTCGACTGAAACTAATGGAATCATATACAAAACTGTAAATCTTACACACCTCACTGGAATAGTTACAGTAATCCGACGGTTGCCGCAAGGTAATATGACGGTTATTCTTGTGAGAACGACCATTTACTTTAATGTCGCGATTGTCCGTGTGGTAACCCCCTTGCGCTTTCCCCTAATAAGCATTTCATCCCATGTCTTCGCAGATTACAAGTGGAAACGAGATTTAAGCCGCGAATGGATCGGCGACGTGCGACTGAAGCAACCGGAACCCAGCAGTCCGCAAGACAATTCCCCCGTTTCCGTCACTTCCGCCCACAATTCCCCCGTTTCCGTCACTTCTTCCAACTTGTCCAGCGACATGAGTGCGACCTCCGGTGGCAACAACGACCACAAAAACGACGACGCCCTCAAGTGTTGGTTGGCGGCGCAAAGAAACAACAGTTTCTCGAACCTTTTCGGCTTCTCATCGGGAATTCCCCCAAACCGACCAGCGACACTGATGGGATACAACCCTCTAGCGCTCGTCCCAATGGTAGAATGGCAGCCTGTTATAACTGGATGGCGAAGCATGCTAGATGGGAGTTTGTACGCGGCAACCGAATGAACCAATACAGTCGTGTGCCGATACATATAGCGACTCTTATACAAGAACGGTCCTGGTCACGAGCCCATCTTGGGTTCAAAACTAAGCTCAGTAAAACAAATGAACCGACATCCCAACCGACACTACACTACGCACCAGGATCGGTAATACAAACAATATGAAGATAAACTTTAGACTCTAATGGTACACCCCATAACCTACATCAGTGCTTCTCAATCTTTTTGACCTCGTAGCGTACCCAAGACCAATTACAAACGCTAACGGGCGCACCTTGCATGGGAAGTCATAACAATATGCTCAATACTCAAAACGTTACAATGGAAAAGAACGAAGTAGACACTACCCATTTAGTAGTTTATGATCTATGCACCATCTATCGTAAATTTACGAAAAGTGTGGCGCACGTAGCTAACCCTTGCGGCGCACCATATGAGAAACACTGACCTACATACTAGCTTATATATGCCCCAAAATTGAAGTTAGCTTGGAAAGCTGAATTAGAGTGAATCGACAATCATACGTATTTTATGTTTGTGTATATTTCCTTATATTTATAGCGATACTAACGCACTACGTTTGACAAATTAGACCCACATTACATTGACCTTACTAACCAACGAGTAACACTTATGTATCGAGCCAAGTTTCGATCCCACGACATTTAGATCGAATTTATATATAATTCGGTGTATACGTTAACCATTCGGCCATACGAACACTATTTATATAAATATCGTATCAAGCTTACCTTTTACTATTTGTAGCCGAAACGACATAAAAGCTTTTGTTATTTTGTGCGACTTGGTACAAACATGCGTTCAATAATAAAATAACGACTAGCCGATTGACTCGTTCAACGTGTTTGAAGACTTCGATATGGATAGGATATTTATCCCTGTGAATAAGGAAACCAAGGGGGTTAACACACGGGCAATCGTCAGATCACCTCGCGTCCACCGTCGGATTACCAAAGCTATTGCAGTGTGTTGTGTATGATAGACACGTTCCTACAATTTAGTAGAACCCATTAATCCGCTGGGTTTAGGCAATGTCCGTGAAGTGTCTTGCTCAAGGACACAACCGACTAGCTAGCGACCAGTTTCGTACTTGCAAACTTTCGGCTGAAAGGCTACCAGACTAATCTACCTTAAAGCCACCTATACCAAACTGGATCACTAAAGCCTGTGACACGGTTATACTTCGGGAAACGAATAAGCTATTTATTTCGGATTCAAAAATAATATTTACGAGTGCCAAAATAAAAGCTGCCGAGCGGTAAAGAGGCTGAAACAGAAGTCAAATAGATGATTCTTTGTGCTAGGTCTCTTTGGAAAGTCATTTTATTCAAGTAGAACTCGGAATGCTGTTTTCACAGAATAGAAGTCGGGAAATCCCCCATTTCAGTACTTTTTGGGGACGTTAAATAAATTTGAACTAAAATATCGGTTCGAGACGCGGATAAAAATACGTTACAGAAAACCCTAACATAATTGAAAATTATGAATTTTTCTATAAAAAGAAACGAAATAAATTATTGATTCCATTTCTTGGGAATATTACAACCAAATCGGGCGTCGTAAGCGATTTTCCTGGGCGGGGAAAAGTAAAAGTATAAAATGAAAAGTAAAAGGCGAAATTCGTCTTCGTTTTTATGTCATGCGGTAAAGGTGACGTAATACGATTTCAACGTCGAAAAATCGTTCAATTTTGTTGTTCGTGCGTGGGCGGTCGGGAAAGCACAAACCGGGGAACGAGCGCCGTCTAGCGTCGGAATATTTTCATCGGAACTGAGTGAGTGATTGCATCAGGACGATTGGCGGCTATTTCTATAACAACGGCAACTTAAAAGCGCCATAAAACGAGGGGTTCACGATCAAAGAACGGCAGAAAAAAAAGAAACAAGAACTAGATACCAAATGAGGTCGAAAATTCCCCGATTTTTAGTTTTTTTGAGTTGAATTTTGAGGCTGCATGGGCGTCACCATTGCATGTGTTGTACTTTGTTACGTTGCAGCACATTACGAACATCAGTGCAAAAACTAGAAAGAAGGAAAATTAGGTAAAATGATACCGCAATTGGTGCATTGTGGTCATAGGTGTGGGATATTTATGTTTATCTCTGTGAATGGGAAAACCCAGTGGGTAATGGTCATGATTATCTCGTGATCACTTTTACCGGATTTATTGCAAGAAGTTGTGTATGATAAAAATGTTCCTATAATTTTGGTAGCTTAGTGGGTTAGTGTGTCACCTTTTGGTCAGGTTGCAGGATCGAAGGTAGTCCCTAGCTAGTCGGTTGTGTCCTTGTGCAAGCCACTTAGCGGACATTGCCTGACCCTCATGTAATAATCAGTTCTAATTAAAGTTGTAGGAACAACAATAACAAACAACACATTGCAATGGGTTCGGCAGCTGGACCTTAGACACCAGTTACCACACAACAGCAGTGAACAAACCCATTAATATGATTTCGCACCCCAAGTATGAAAATGACATCCATTTTTGGTTTGGTACATGATGGATGGTATAATACAGTGCTTTCCAAACTTTTAAGGTCACAACCCCTTTCAATCTCCTAAAATTTTCTGCGACCCTTTTTCATGTTTAAAATCTAATAAAAAAAAATATTAAAGTTCATTTTTTTTATTTTGTAATACATTAGTTTGTGTGAATTGATGTACTGTTTGCGACCCTAAAATTTATTGCGCGAAATCCTGCTGGGTTGCGACCTATAGTTTGGGAAACCCTGGTATAACAGATGGGGACTCACCGAATAGCATCTAGCATCGGTAAAACATTTAATAGTGAAGTATCAAAAGGATCGGCGAACCAAGATTTTATAGGAACAGCATTTTCTGTAAATAAAGTTTACATGGTTTGAGTACAGGTTTAAAGCATACCATATTTGGCATTTAATCTAAGCGTTGACTTTCCTTTGCATTCAAAACTGGATTGGCGGCATAACATAGATTAAATTCAACTAGTTTAAAATGAGGCAAAAATTAGTTAGCAAATAGCAGTTTACTAAGATAAGGTATATGTATGAATATGATACCCTTCATATCACTGGCATTTAAATCTGCAAGAGGCTTCCCATAATTATATGCGACAATAGTGAAATTGCATTGCAACATTACATGTTAAAAATTAAGTGTGGCCTCACAACAATTAAGTGTAATTTAAATATAAAGACAAAAGGATCAGGAATGTAGGATAAAGGCACATTGTTCTAGCATCCTTTACTTAATCAAGCATTTTAGTTTCATTTCTAAAGGTGTTAAACCATATTCTGTACTGAACATACATATACATTATATATATATACCAATATAGCAATGTCCACTCATAATCAAAAATCAAATATATAAGAATTAAGAACTTTTTTTTATTCTGCCATAATTCAAAATTAAATTCTAACATTTTAGTCAATATATATTACAACTTAAGTCATTGTATAATTAACTAAGAATTTAATTAACGTAATGTTAACACTAAAAAGGTAAAATGGCAAGAAAACAACAATAAAAACAAAAATCGTAATGAAAGACTTTTCGAAACGTTATTTTTCTATTATATTTTCAACTAATTGCATCATTTTTAAACAAGTAAATGGAAAAAGTAATTTCTGAAACATCTCTTATTATTCTGGGTTCCGTATTTTTCAATAAAGATAAAGTAAAATAAAGTACTTACTTCTTATGCATTTCACAGAAAAAAAATTTAATGGAAAATAAAAACAACTAAGTTTACAAACTAAGCATCCATACATTCATTCATACATACATACATTTATACATTCATACATACCTGGAAACCCTTTGTAAGCTCCTGGAGAGTTATCCAAGATTAATATGCTCGATAGATCATTATGAACAAAGGAAAGATCTTTAGTAAAACTTCCAGTGTCTATTTTGCAATGCTGGAGGGAGGGGGGAATAGATTACATGTCAACATATAATATAATTTTGGATTGCAATTCCATTAAAAGGTAATCCATTAAGGTATGAAATGAAAGAAACTGTAAAACCACAGAATTTTTTGTTTTGTTTTTATTACAATTATTATTACGTTATCTGTCTTAAAAATTGATAATTAAAAAGCATTGAAAGTTCAGAAAAAACTACCACAGACTTAGCATTAATGCCCGGCCGATTAGCTTGGTGGAATAGTATGTGACCTTTTAGTCGAAGGGTGAAGGTTCAAAACTGGTCGCTAGCTAGTTGGTTGTGTCCTTTGCAAGACACTTAACGGACATTACCTGAACCCAGTGGATTGATGGGGTCTACCAAATATAAGATTTGTCTGAATTATATACAACACACTGCAATAGCTCCGGTAACCCGACGGTGGGCACAAGATAATCTAACGATTTCCTCGTGTGTTAACGCCCTTGCGTTTTCCCATTCACCGGATGAATATCGAATCCGAACTCAAAACCACAACCTTCTATTCAATGTAATTTATCATAAACTAACCTGTCTGTAATATCTTCGACTCAATATTTTGCGGTTCCTATCGAGTCGGTCACAAACTGCTGAACCATATATTTCCATGGAGGCAGTGAACACAACCAGTTCGTACCATTGACTTACCTAGCAATGGAGAAGTATTAGTTGTAAAATCTATTTGCACTATTTAGGGTATTCTGTGACATGTATTGTACTATTTCTTATGGTTTGTGATTTCTACTGCTTTCACACACATTAGCCTTGTTGTCTATCATAGTGATGTGATAAATATATTTATGACAACAAAAAGCTGCACAATGGGCAGAGAGAGAAGGGTTAGGGAAATCCCCACTGGACATTTTAATGACTCTTAAATGTAACAATATTAAAGAACTGTCATAATTCTATCATAATTCTACACTTCAGGTAATTGGTGTTACGATCATTATATTGGTGTTCAACAAACGTTAGGTAATACGTCCTCTACTATAAGTGTGTCAAGATGGAAAGAGACCGACGAGAGAGATGCCTCGGGCTTATATATCCGGCATTACATAGAGATCTTAAATATTACTACACTTACCACACTGAGGAAAAAGTCAACGTGAGGTCTTTTGTGGACGAAAAATTTCACGGGATGTCGTTCGATTACGACCTTAGGAATGAGATAAATCATTAACAAATGAGTTGTTGGATTAATGGGGTTTAAAGGCCTCAGCCTTCAGCAATATAGACTTTTACGGATAGCGATACTATGTGTAATTTACCTTCAGAAATATGGACTCTTAGAGAAAGAGGTATTATGTGTATCTTAAATTATTACCTTTTGATTCAGAGTAACATTTTTGTATTGGTTAAAATGTACTAGAATGCCATACCAGTGTAAAAATCTTTATTATCATGTTTTATTGGAAAATACATAATGCTATAGCCTATGAGATCAATATAATTTAAAAGAAATAAGGAATGTGCGATGAAATGTAAATTTGACATCTGTTTGCAACAATCTACAGGGTAACAGATAACATGGGCTATAATAGCTATGTAACAGCGAGTTGCATTGAACAAATGACACAAAAAACTTAATTTGAGGGATTTTGACATGTAAAACTCTTTTAAGCAGGTATTTTAAACAATGTGAAAAATAAAGTTCAATCTGTGTATTCTTTAAATAAATATATACGGAATCAAAATATAGACTAAAATCTTACCTTTAATACAAAGTCAGGTGGGGTATCAGGTTTGACAGCTGGTCGCAACAAACCCCCGCTGTCATGCCTCGAATGAATCAACGTTTCATCGAGGTCCAGTACGAGGATCTTTCTCTTAACTTGGCCTGTGTTGAAAGCCAACATAAATACACCACGATATTTAAACAGAGGGTAGTAAATTGAATAAACAACAGATAGAAAATCTAATGAACAGCAGTTAAAGAAACTTTTTTACTTTGGTACATAGATGACTTGCCTGCATATTGAAATCAATCAATCAATTAAACATATTTATTTGTTAAACAACAAAATAATGAAGTTTAACAAGGAGACACCGAGAAACCATGCGGTTATCGAAGCAGGTGCCACCTTATGATAAATGTAAATTGAAATATGAAAATAAATAAGAAATAAACAAAATAGCTGTGTGAAAAACTTGTGCAAACATGTTACATGGACAAAAACGTAATAAAACCAAAAAAAAACACACACAAAATACTGATTTACGAAGTGTTAATAAGAACGAGGTATGGATAGAGTCAACATAAATGGTTACACCACGATATTTGAACAGAGGGTAGTAAATTGAATAAACAATAGATAGAAATTCTAATGAACAGCAGTTGAAGAAACTTTTTTACTTTGGTATTACATAGATGACTTCTCTCCATAATTTTAAATATTTTTAAGAATTTCTCAATTTAGTGTGTTAAAGCAGGTTTATCGCATTATTCAAATTGGATTAGTCCAAATGGCCTATTTAAAATCTTCACATAAATAAACACCTTAATATATTCCATATAAAACCATACCTGGCCAGTAATAACAAAGAATAAAATAAATATATCAAATTACCAAGGGGGTGTGGGATTAAGCTATGTACT
>CH002029.1:182257-220263 GCA_000149265.1 Ciona savignyi
CGGGGTGTGGATTAAGCTATGTACTAACAAACCATTATTTTCATGCTTATAACTTTACATTTGAATAATCACAGTCGGCTAATATGTCTGAGTTGACTAGGAAATGAAATGGTTGTAGACCATGTACTAATAGATGCTAAGTGTTACATGAATTACCGGTATTACATCACAACACAGGCCATTTGGATGACAAGTCACATGTAAAGTTGCTTTCAAAAACTAAAAAGTTTTAAACTTGGCTCTTTAATTTTAAATAATTTCTAAGTAAAAACATGATTACATTTTTAAAATTTAAATTTGTAAGATTTCTTCGCAAATTTGTAATTAGGCAAAGTTCTATATAAATGCAGTGTGCAAGGATATACCAACTAGATATATAAAATGTTGTATTTGGAAAAGTACACAATATCAATCTTTGCGATTATTACAGCACTTATCACCATATGGAAAACGCGATGGTTGCCACACAAGTATATAGATGAAGCCACTAACAATGAAACTATGTCACTTACCCAAGCGTAGCCTTGAAATAGGGGTCAGAGGCATGACATCAAACCTCACGGTCTGGTGTGCAATCAGCTACAAATATTACACGAATTATAACGAGGTAGAAAACATCATACTAGTATCAATATAAGGAAGTAGGATATTGGAGAAGTCTGTTTATAACTTATTGTCATTGACACTACTAATACTGTAGTAGCATTGCGAGTATTATATGGCCACTTTAAGTACTATAATTGCACTACAAATTCTATAAAGCCACTACATATACTATAGAGTGACTGTGAATACTTTGCTTTTTTATTCTTAGCATTTTGAACAATAAAGACAGTGGGAGGGCTAACATATGACTCATTTGCCTTGCGATCCTGTGTTTACTAAACGGTTAACACCACACCTATCTTCTTGTTCCTAATGTCTTGTTTAACAACCCATATATAATGAACACAAAATGACATGATACTGTTGTGAACAAGTAAAATATAAAAAGATTGTTAGAAAGTCTCCTAAATATCCATTATTATGAAAAAATGCTCTGTGGTTCCTTATTTACTGGTGCATGTTAAGTAAGACAGTCCATTAAGGGATTCCTAATGAATATTAAAGACTTGTCCCCAATAAGCTACATGGAGCTCAGGTTAGTATTTTACTAATCTCATGGTTGCAGGCTACCTTTATTTACACACGCACACGTACAAATACACACACACACACACACACATATATATATGAATTGTAAATTAACTGATGATATACCGGCGTAAATATGATAACAATACTTTAAGGTATCCTTAGAAAGTGAACCATGTTAAAGGTCATATTACTACTTAAAACATACTTAAAACATATTTAGTCCGGCCCGTTGGTCTAACGGTTAAGTGCGTCGCCTTTCAATGGAAAGGTTGCAGGTGCGAAACTGGTCGCTAGCTAGTCGGTTGTGTCTTTGGGCAAGGCACTTTACGAATATTGCCTGAACCCAGCGAATTAATGGGTTCTATCAAATTGAAGGAACGTGTCTATTATAAACAACACACTGCAATAGCTCCGGTAATCCGACGATAGGCGCGAGGTGATCTGACGATTGCCCGTGTGTTAAGCCCCTTGGTTTTCCCAATCACGGGGATAAAGATGGATATCCTATCCTATCCTATATTATAAAACAATTATAAAAATGGGACAACACTAAAAAGGGGGAAAGAGGGAAGGAGGAAAATTACACACTAAAACTATGGAAACTAATTCCAACCCTGTCAGTAAACACTAATCTCATCCCAATAACAAACCTTAACTACAAACCCTTATGCCCTAATCTTCATTTTAATGTGCAGTTTCCCTCCTTCCCGCTTTCTCTCATTTTAGTTTTACCCCAAAAATGTAGAATCAAACATTATTTTTGAAGTTTTAGGAAATTTTGGCTGGAAACAATGTACTTTTGGAAAATACAAAGGTGAATCACTGGATAGTCTAGAAGAAATAGTTTTTTTTCAAATCTCTTGGATACATTTTAAAACAAAAAAATAGCTGGTAATTAAAAATAATAGGATTGGGTCAACTGTAACAGATGGGTTGAAAAACTTTCATTTTTGATAAAGCATTAAATTTAATTTATATATATATATATATATACTAGTAATATTTAAGTATTGTTATGTCATTGCTGCAGTTTTCAAATGAACTGTTATGGTAGTTTAGGTATAAATTTCTGCCACTTCTCGATTTTTAGTAATCAAAGCTTATTAAAGCTGTCTAAAATTGTCCAGAGGGTATAGCGGACTTACTTTTCGGACATTTTTCCTGAAGAAGTAGACAATAAAGCTCCACGCTGTGCCAAGAAGGCTCCAAAATGCCTTCGGGAACATCGATAAGGAACCTGCAGCCGACCAACTTGTGTATTCGTTGTCATTCATAGAATGGCAATGCACAAGTTATATTGGAATTGAGAAAAATCCCAATGTGCAGAAAATGACCCTTTTTTACTTTCAGTACACCAATATGGTTACTTAATTACCTTAAAGTTATTCTACTGAACTATGGAAGGAAAAGGTTAATTAACAAAAGATAGCAAAACATATATGTGATATGTCCTTAGGTAAGTTACACTTTATAAATATTTCACCAACCTTGATGAGAATTTAATCTGTTTAACATAGATCAAAACAACTGCTAAGATGTTTTTTGAATAAACAGCATAACCTTTGAGGCGTGCATAAAAAAAGAAAAAATATTTTAACTAAAACAGTCTACTCATGTAAATTTTTACTAAGGAGTGCAAAGGGGCATCTTCATTATAAAACATGAATATTTTAGTTCACCTTAAAGATTCTAATGTGTATATGGAAGAAGCAGGGTCCAAACTAGCAAGTCAAACAAGCAAAATGTCGAGACTGAATTAATTTAATTTATTGGATCAAACTAAAACAGCAGCAATGGTTCAAAGAATACAGCACACTGTAAAAACTTCGGCAACTGGACTGTATGTGCCGGTTATCGCACGGTAACCCCACCCACTAGGATACAAATGACACATCCATTTATTCATACTGTGAGAACAATCTGGTGGAATAAACAGACTGTGTAAAAAGGGCAACCCAAAAAGGAGGAAAAGAGGTAAAGGGTGAAACTGCTTACTAAAATTATGGAAACTAATTTCAATCATGCCCCATACACTAATCTCAACGCCAGAAGGCCAGAACTAACCCTAACTCCAACCCTGTGTTTAAAACTCCAATGTCATAATTTTATTGTAATATGCAGTTTCCCTCCTTCCTGCTATTCCTCCTTTTAGTTTTCTGCTGCATAAAAGGATAATCCTATATAAGAAGTATGACACAACAAAAAATCTACTGGTAGATTTAAAATGTCAAATACAAAACATATAGTTTTCGTGCTGTATAAATAACAAAGATACAATAAAGAAAGCATAATTAACAAACATTGCCTGGTAACCTACTATTCAATAAAATGATTTCTTTGAACTAGTACATATTTGTGACAGCTGACTCAATGACTAACTATGTCTTTAGCTGTTCCTTTCTTATAACATTACGTTTTAATTAATGTATTAAACTTCGTGTGAGAAATAAACATATTAATTATACTACAGATACTGGTATGGTACACTGTTAATATCCCATTTGTACAGTTAACACCTGCCCTGATGTTTGCAACACCTGCTGTCTGCATCTGCCCTAGATGCTTATGCTGGGGTTGTGGTATTTTGTGAATATTGTTTTTACAATTTCTTACTGATTTTAACATAACTGGACCCTGCCATAAAGCTTTAAACAATAATAAAAGGTTGGAAAGAGGGGGAACTAAAAAGAGGGAGGTAGATAAACTTGCAAACTAAAATAAAGATTATTACTTTAAGGTTATTGTCAGGGCTGTGGTTAGAGTTCGTGTTAGTTCTGGGGTTGAGATTAGTGTTTGAGACAGAGTTCGAATTAGTTGTCATCGTTTTATTAAGCAGCCCCTACTTTCTTCTTGCCCTCTTTAAATATTGACTTGGAATGATGGAAGTAGGAAAACTGCACTGAAATATTATTACAGTAACAAGGTTATAGTTAGGGCTGGGGTTAGTTTTGGGGTTGAGATTAGCGTTAAAGGCAGGGCTCTGATTAATTCCCAACTTTTAAGTAAGAGTTTGCGTGTTTTCCGTTCTTTCTTTTCTTTTATGCTAGAAAATTTGACTCAACTCTGAACATTAGTCGAAAACGATAACTTAGAAAACGTAAGAATCCTTATTCACAAGCTGCAATGACGAAATTCCAGTGATTACAGTATCTTGTTTAAAATTGTACTTTTGAATTAAAAAACAAACACCTCAAATTAAAGACTTGGAAATGACATCACAAATCACACAACTGTTTAAACCCGAGTCGCAGGGGTATGATTTACAAATTTACCACGTAATATGTTTTCTTGAACCAATCCAAGTAACTCACTTTTTTATACTGGACAATACCACTTAATTGACTCTGAATAAGATATATCAAAGCCCTGAGAGATAGTTAGTTCAGATAAGAAAGGGTGACGTAAAGCGTAATAAAAAAGAGTGGCGTAAAGTAAAGGATTTAAACTATTGGATATGACTTAAACTTTATTGCAATTCTGTAAAATTGCGTATCATTCATTAATATTTTTGTTTCCAATAAATTTATAGAACTTCCGTGTGGTTGTGTGGCCTAATGGTTTACTATACCTAGTCAAATATAGAAAAATGTCCTATAGTGACGACCCATCATGGGTTCGAAACTTGGATCGGTTAAAATTTTTTTATAGAGATCCTTAGGATAGGATAGGATAGGATATTCATGTTTATCCCCGTGAATGGGAAAACCTAGGGGGTTATCACACGGGCAATCGTCAGATCACCTCGCGCCCATCGTCGGGTTACCGGAGCTATTGCAGTGTGTTGTATATGATAGACACGTTCCTTCAATTTGGTAGAACCCATTAATCCGCTGGGTTCAGGCAATGTCCGTAAAGTGCCTTGCCCAAAGACACAACCGACTAGCTAGCGACCAGTTTTGCACCTGCAACCTTTCGATTGAACGGCGACGCACTTAACCGCTAGACCACCGGGCCGGACCAATCCTATTGCGTGTTTTCATAATGAAACCAAAAAGTAAACTTAACTTAAACTAATATTTCGATTACCCTGTTCCCACTGTCGTGTTGGCGTCCAGTATGTCTCTTGTAAAGAACATAACCGAAAAAATCGAGCGATTGGTTTTGATTCAGCCCCTTTTCGGGTAAAAACCGTATACTTAAATACAAACATATAAATAAGACTAAAGCTAAGTTATCAAAAATACCCCATTGCAATACCTCCGGCAGTCTAATTGTCCCTGACACAACCTCTCGCGTTATATCATTTTCACGGGTATAAAAGTGCACACATACCCTGCCATCTTAAGAACGTGCCAGTACAACGTGACGGGTCCTTCTCACGTATTTGTTTACAACAACATGGTTGAAAAAGAATGCTTCTTGGCCACGGTGGTTTTGATAGGATAGGTTATTAATGTTTATCCCCGTGAATGGGAAAAACAAGCGGGTTAACATAGCCTACGGGTAATCGACAGATTACCTCGCGTCCACTGTCGGGTTACCGGAGCTATTGCAGTGTGTTGTATAATGCAATGTGAGCGAAGAAGGACGATTCTTGATACAATCCTTTACCGCTGGGTTCGGACAAAGTCTGTTAAGTGTCTCGCTCAAGGACACAACCGAATAGCTAGCGACCAGTTTCGTATCTGCAATCTTTCGGCAGAAAGGCGCCGCACTAAACCACCAGACTAACCAGTCGGACTTTGAGCGAGTGTGTTGCAGATAACTTAATTTTTGGTCAATCTCTTTTAAGTCATTGGATCTAAGAAACAATAGTTAAGTGTCCTGCTTAGTAACACAGCCGGTCAGGGTAAAGATCGAACTTTACACCTACTTGGCTAAGACATCAATGCTGTTTCTCCATAGTATACTGTTGGAATTCTATGTATGTTAGAACTAGTTTTGTAAAGGCCTTTGTTGTAATTTTTAAATAAACCTCATCATACGGTCGTGTGGCCGAATGTTTAACTCGAGCGATACATACACCCGAAGTCTATATATACAAAACCGGTCTTAGTAACGAGCCCATCATTGGTTTGAAACTAAGGTAGATATAACCTTATTGATCTAAGGTTAATACTAAGACATTTCTTTGGCGGCCATGCCAAGTTTTGAATCCAGAACCATCGAATCTTTTTTTAGAGGCCGCATTCTTATGCTGGCTGTTTATCTCCACAAATTCCATTTCGGTTAAGATTGGCGCTCGCCACCCCTTGAAGTGTTTGATTAGTAATTCTTCACTAACGTGACATTCTCGCTATGCGGTAGGCATACCGGCTATATTTGTAATATTCGCTGGAGGTATGTTTGTTTACCCCCCGAACGTTAATACGACATGCCGATTTCGTGTAAACCAAGTGTTATCGCCCAACTCGGGACCTTCCGCGGATATACTGAAGTGATATAAATATAGTCGAGTCTTGACAGTTATCAACGTGTATATTAAACCAAAGCGAAGTCACAGTGATCAAATAGACCAAGGCGGAGGTACGGATGGCATGTGGTAAACAAAACGAACTGAAAAACAAATTGAAGGTTCAATGCAGGCCAACACAAAGCGACAAATATGTCAAGGATTAACAACAATATTGAAACAATAGACTCCGGGAGAATTGGTCCACAAACAGACTGGCTACAGGTGTCTGTTTTCACATATACTGGCGCGCGAGGGCTCCTTCACTAAATTTGAACAAACACAGTTGCAAATGGTTCACGCGACCGATACACATACCGACTTACATACAAAACGGTATTACCAACGAAGCCATTATGGTTTCGAAACTAAGCCCAGTAAAGAAAAAGTTGTTAACGCAACCGATACTTATACAGATTCAAACATACATAAATAAACGATCTTGGTGACGAGACCATCATGAGTTCGAAACTTAACCCGGTAAAAAATTGTACGGGTCCGGCTTTAAAATATTCAGTGAAATGTTTTCAGGCATTTTTGGCATTGAATGGCAGCCATGTTGGTGCGTACCCGTGCATAAGCAACTACAGACTGAACCGTTTTTCAAGAATTGTCCTCTTTCGCCCCAATTGCGTTTTCTTGATTTCCACGCGTTCAATAAAGTTATTGAAATACTGGGATATTCGTTCCGTGTCTTCAGCGGCTGAAACTTCACCCACAACTACAGAGCACTGATAGTGGAGACTGGCTTGAAGCACATTTGAAAACGCGATTTCACGGCGTTCCTGGATAAAACGTGTGATTAGAACAGTGGTTCCCAAAGTGTTGTATCACCGGTGGGACGTTAGAGTGTTTCATGTTGGGTTTTAGCGGCCACGTCTAAGTTTACCGAATCTTAATAATTTATTTTTAGACGTGTTCTAACGACTGTCGTTTTGCCGTTTTTTCCCGTTTTCCATTTTTTTTTCAATAATTATGATTTATGTTTTCATCGTGGAAACAAAAAAAACATACGGTACGCTAATAACTTCAGCATACTTTGTTAAACTTAAAAATACCTACATGCTTATTTTTCTCATCTAATGATGTAAAGTTTATAATAATTTAGGTGGTATACCGTTTTGCGTCATTATTATGGTAAATGGAGTAACGATTACGATAAATTAACTACTGCGCGTATTGTTTGCACTTCTAAACTATAGCATGTCTTATCATTCCCAGGAATTTCTTTTGCAAAGCAAGCTAACATTTATTCACGTTCGCATTGAGTGTAGAGGTTATTGAAATGGTTATAATTACCCTGATGGTAATACTTTATTTTCATCTCATATATTTAGTTTTCAGTGTAATTTTTTATAAACATTTTTTTATGTGGGTTTAGCGGCCACGTCTAATTATACCGAAACTCTATAATTATTTGGTTTTTAGACGTGGTCTAGCGACTGTCGTTTTGCCGACCCTTGCGGTAGCTCATATATGTATGCTGGAATGGTTCTTATGAGATTCCGTAATCACTTTCAGGAATATAGGTCATAATGTGTGTTAAATAATCTATTTTGTAAGAACGCAACCTATGGTTATGTTTTTAATACTAAGATCAGATATTTCGCTTTAAAACCAAACTTACTTTTAAGTCCACTTTATTCCCCAGCAATAGAACCGGTTTTGGTCCACACTTTGTGTTTGCATCAAAACTGTCGTCGAGTTTAGTAATAAAGCTGTTTGCGTAATTGAATGACGACATATCACACACGTCATAAACCACAACTATGCCGTCAGAATTCGAGATTGATTCCATGTCAGTAATTAGCTGGGAGTCTGCATTTTTCTAGAAATTGAAAGAAACAAGATATAGTTGGTATATTTGGTCGATATAAAGGTGTTGTGTGTGTAAATGGGAGAATTGCGAAACGTTATGACCATAGAGTGTAGGTTTGGTCGTAACCTATGCCACTTTCTTTTTGGTTGTACTACAGTACCTTGTGCATAACACTGGTAACAAAACCAGTCTTGACCCAGTGGATTGGACCATTAAAAGAACAATATACATAAACATACTACAATAGGTACATGGTAACCCGACTGTGGGCATGAGGTAATCTGACGAAGAATATTAAAACCCAACGGTGGCCACGAGTCTGATAAGACCAGAGCGTTCTTTACCAATATTAATAATTATATCGATATTAATGGTCTGTACTATTTAAGAAAATCTAAGGAAAACTAGAAAAAATCAGACAGGTGCTACATCCACTTTTATTTACATTTAACAGCTTTTGTCTTAAGATTCTGTTAAATAGTGATTTAAAACGGTGATACCATTTCGCCCGGTTGGACTAGCCGTTCTAGCAGTTAAGTGCGTCGCCTTTGAAGGTTGCAGGTGCGAAACTGGTCGCTAGCTAGTCGGTTGTGTCCTTGGGCAAGGCACTTTACGGACATTGCCTGAACCCAGCGGATTAATGGGTTCTACCAAATTGAAGGAACGTGTCTATCATATACAACACACTGCAATAGCTCCGGTAACCCGACGATGGGCGCGAGGTGATCTGACGATTACCCGTGTGTTAACTCCCTTGGTTTTCCCATTCACGGGGATAAAGATAAATATCCTATCCTATGCCCATTTCATAACCTCAGGGCGGTTAATCCTATAGGATCAAGGTATATAATATAACTTGTCATTTATTATGATTTATGTGTGGAATAAATATTTAACCAACTCACCAAAGGAGAACTTGTGTCGCGGAAAGTAATGACGTGGTCGGAATATGAGGAGAAATTGTACGTGACGTCATCACCGGACATGTAGTCGCCGATGAAACGTCCAGTGAGGAAGCGAACAAGTAAGGCTGGAAAATAAACTAGTTTGGTTTATTCATTTTTTGCCCCAATATTTAAAAATGGCAAAGGAATAAAATCACGATACATGAACAGGAAACGACAAACAGTCGTTAAAAACACGTCATTAACAAAAATGATATAATTTAATAAATATAGCGGACGCGGCCGCCAAACCCAGGCGAAAATACAATATTGAGACAACAAAATTTAATAAAGACCAAACGAACCAATTCAATTCCATAGTTTATTTTGCTAACAAGGTGGTTTAGTGTGTCGCCTTTCAACCGGTAGGTTGTGGGATCGAAATTTTATCCAGTCGGTTGTGTCCTTGGACAATGCACTTAGCGAACATCGCCTTGAATTAATATATTTACGGATTGTTATAAACCATAATAGACACACTGCAAAAGCTCCGGTTACCCGACGGTTAACATGAGGTGATCTGACGATTGCCCGTGTGGTAACGCTACCTGTTCTTTTTTCTCTAAAAATAAAGCATGAATTTTTTCAACACGTGATCTTACCTGACTTTCCTACATTACTAGCCCCAGCGACCAATATATTGAGCGATCTATTTTTGCTGGGCAGCAAGTTCAGTTTCACCTTTGACCAACTGTTAAAACATAAATGTAAAAAATATAAACAAAAATTAAAATGCAGTCATAGGCTTTATTATGTTTTTTTTCTTTTACTGTGCCAAGTTTCGAACCCATGATGGGCTCGTCATCAGTTTTTTGTATAAGAGTCAGTATATGTATCGGTCGCGTTAACCCTTCGGTCAAACGACCGTATACAGGCTTTATTCATGAACCCAAACAAAAAACGACTAGCCATCGGCAGGTTGCGATTCTATTACCTTTCGAATGACGTTTTAATCTGAAGGGCCTTTACCGTAAAGAGGTAAATTTTGTAATTTAACAATTATGGATTTATAATGTTTTTTATTTAATTCATTCAATCCATTTTAATTTATTGTTGAAAAGAAAAAAGAGTAATTCAAAATTCTAACAAAAATGATTTTAGTTTTTATCTGAAACTAGTTAAGCTTTTATTACAGATAACATTTAAAGCGGATGTTACATGACCTGTATATAAGCACATGGTCATATCAGCTTATCTTATATACTTACAGAGTAACATGTTCTTGCTGATCTTTTGGTCGCTTTTTCCTCTGTGGGTTGAAAACACATTTTCCTACTTCCAGCATCTTTGCTATACAGATTTCTTCGGCAAGTTCTAACTTTCTTCGCAATACAGCTATCTTCGGCGAGTCCGTTTTATTCGTAACTTCCATACTTAAATTAAGTGTGATCAAATTTGATTGCGGTCGACAGATTGAAGAAATTCCACGCGTTTCATTCTTATATAAAGGCAAGAGACTGTTTATTTACTAGAAAAAGGCGGCTACATAAGGGTTGAATAAAAGTAAAAAAAGGAAAAAAGGGAAACTGCACGTGACACTGTGTGTTTAGTGTTAGACCTCTCGGTTGGTATTAGCGAGATTAGAGTTAGTTTCAATATAATTTTGTTTGTTTGTTTTTCCGCCGCAGCTTTTACCGTCACCAGTGAAAAAGAACACAAAACTGTAAACATATATTCAGTCAAATCTCGTTACTATGCCCATCTGGACCGAAGTAAAGCGTCACAGTAATAAGAGTGGTGGCATAGTAAAAGAATACCAAAATAATTGTTACAATGCACTGATGTAGAAGAGGAATAAATTTGGAGCAGACCGACCGATTAGCTTGTTCGGTTAGTGCATCGCCTTTCACCCGAAGGTGTACGGTTCGAAACTTGTCCCTAACTATAGTCAGTTGTATCCTTAGGCAAGTTACTTAACGGGCATTGACTGTACCCGCTAGGTTAATATGTTCTACTAAATTAAAGGAACGTGTATATCATATACAACACACTGCAATAGTTCCGGTAACCGGTTGCCAGTGGGTTAATCCCCTTGGTTTTCCCTTTCACGGGTATAAACATGAATATCCTATCCTAAGCCTAATCAGCGTGAAGCGAAGCGCGGGTAACTACTAGTAAAATTCACTAAGTTTTTCGCGTTTACCTTCTTTGAATCATATATCTTACTAAGATTTATCATATTTTGGATAAATATGGTACTTTAATGCATCGATAACTAATTGTTCTCACCTTGTAAGAAGAAATATTTGTTAAAACACCTTCTACAGCCATGCACCCATCCATACTAGCAGTACATTATTGTATTTCAAACAAAGAAACGAAAAGTACGATTCATTTAAAGGCGTTGGAAGATATACCGGTGACCGGGATATGTTGTATACGTAGGACCTATTGAACAATATCAATAAATAATTTATCATAATATGTAGAACAATAACGTATATGGTTAACTATAACTTAAATATAAGGCTTAAATGGACAAGTATATCTAGAATTCCCTATTACGGAATAAATGGTAAACATTACGCAAATACGTTTACGCTGTAAAACCGTAATTTTGGGTTTGTTTATATTATTTCTTATAAATTCATGATATCACTCCGACTGTTTTTTTAATAAAAATCGGATTTTTCAAACGGTCGCGTTAACCAGTCGGCCACACAACCCGAACTCGTAATTTCGTCATATTACTCAGTAGCGACACCGAGTGGCAGCGTACATCGTTTATGTACAGGATCATGTTTTCGGGAGAAAAAAGGAGAGAGAATAAAAGAAAAAGGAAATCTTGGAACTGTTCGAAAAAGAGAGCTGAAACAAAAGCTGGACATCATTCTGACGCCCCTGTCCCCGTCCGTGGAGCGTATCATCTCATCGTCTGGCGCCATTATCTCCGGCAGCAGTGTCAATGGTGGGGAATACCCTGTTTAGAAATCGTTGTCCCATCCTGAAAGGTCATCTGGGGGCGGCGTGTCGTCATCCTCTGGGAATTTGTCGAAGTTTGACGAATCGGAGGAACTGGTGACCTGTGATGAGGGTTTCGAAGTGTTATAATGTGTGTCTATTACTATGTCCGCTAAGGACAGGGATAGGATATTCATGTTTATTCCAGTGAATCGGAAAACCAAGAGGGTTAAAACACGGGCAATCATCAGATCACCTCGCGCCCACCATCGGGTTATCGGAGTTATTGCAGTGTGTTGTATATGATAGACACGTTCCTTAATTTGGTAGAACCCATTAATCCTCTGGGTTCAGGCAATGTACGTAAAGTGCCTTGCCCAAGGACACAACCGACCAGCCAGCGGCCAGTTTCGTACCTGCAACCACTCGGCTGAAAGACGACGCAGTAAACCACCAGACTAATATCTGTTGGACGACTTATTCAAATGTAACACAAAGGGTGCAGCTGACTTGCTGACTTTTAGGTATTTTGCTGCATTCTTCGCTCTTTATTACTGTATATATTGTTGTTGATGTGGGAATTTTAATGTTAGCATGAATTTAAAAAAATTATCAAACTAATCGGTATCCAAATAAACAAATTTCGAGACGATAAGCAACCCACGTTACCTGAGGTTTAGTGGGTGGAGCCATTGTTCCCTTCCTCAACCCAATCCAATGGAATCCATCAAACCACTTGTGCTTCTGGATGTCTTTGATTCCGTTCCTCTGGTTTCCAAGCCGTTCAGATGGATTGTCCCTAAATCGAATGTTGAGTTATTTCTGTGTCCAACCATGAATATTCCTTTTTCAACCACGTGAATGAGAAAACGCAATGAGGGTTGTGACACGGGCAATTGAGGGCGTTACCAGCGCCTACCACCGGGTTACTGTATCCATTCCTAGCCTAACCTCACTCAAAAGGCTCATGTTATTTAAATATTAGATATGTGTGTGTGTGTGTGTTTGTAAAGAGAACGTATATTAAAATTAACTGTATTCAAATAAAAACGGCGAAGCTGTTTTGACTTCTTAAGTAAGAACACGTGATAGGATAGGATATTCATGTTTATCCCTGTGAGTGGAAAACCAAGGGGGTTAACACACGGACAATCGTCAGATCCCCTCGCGCCCATCGTCGGGTTACCGGAGCTATTGCAGTGTGTTGTGTATGATTGACACGTTCCTTCAATTTGGTAGAACCCATTAATCCGCTGAGTTCAGGCAATGTCCGTTAAGTACCTTGCCCAAGGACATAGCCGACTAGCGAGCGACCAGTTTCGAACCTGCAACCTTTAGGTTGAAAGTCGCCGCGATAGAAAATAAACCACCAGACTACTCTATCGTGCACCTAGTATGAAATGGATCTTGTTAACAAGCTTACCTGCATAGTTTCCGTATAAGGCTTTGTGCATTCTTTGATATCTTCTTCGGAAATTCAATCATGTCAATTCCCTTGAGTATTTGGTTGTAAGTCTTCATCGGGTCGGAGCCGGAAAACGGGGGACTGAATACGGAAATGACGTATGGTGAGACTGCAGTAATCGTGCACTCATTTAAAAAAGATTTTATGTACTGAACTGATTGCCATTTTGTTTGTTAAGTTTACTGGGGTCAAACAAAACTGTCGGGTTAAATATGTATTTGTATCCTATTAATAAATATGTATAAACATCAGGGTTCGAACGCGGTACCTTCCGGTCATCAGCTCAAACATAAGGATTCCCAGCGACCAGTAATCCGCTGAAAGGTCGTGACCTTTATTCAGAATGATTTCCGGGGCTACGTATTCCGGCGTTCCGCAAAATGTCCACGTTTTCCGACTAAAACCAATCCGTTTGGCAAAGCCGAAATCCACCTTTAAAAGAGAACAAGCATGAATATCTAGCTTTGAAGCAATGGCTTAGAACACTACGTATAAACGGTCGGATAACAGGAGATATCATGTTTTAGGATGAAATATTCATATGTTGCAAGGGGTAGTTATTTCATGTGTAACCACCAGCTGACCATGCGTCCACCGTCGGTTATTCAAGTATTGCAATGTGTTATGTACAAAATCTCGTATGTTGTATAGTAAGATGGTATATCCAGCAGAACTATAGCAGCATTGCCTACCAGTTTCGCATATCCTCTTGTATCCAGAAGCAGATTTTCCGGCTTTAGATCTCTGTATATGATACCACGCGCGTGCATGTACGTGAACGCCTCGACTACGCAAGCGGTGTAGAATCGAGCGGCTGAATCGTCGAAATGACCCCTAAATAACAGTTGTAAAATCGTCAACAATCTTAAAATAAACATATTTGTGTAAAGGAGATTTTTTTAGCAAGGGGTAATTTTTTAGGTAGTTAACACTTCTACTATTTTTAGAGTAATTTTTAGTTGGTCATCACTGCAACTTACTTGTCTCGCAACACTGTCCAGAGCTCCCCTCCAAGGCAGCATTCAAGCAGCATGTAGATGTACTTCGTGTCCCGGAATGTGCGGTACATTCTGAGATTAAAAAACGTTGTAAAATCGTTTGGAATAGTCCCCCTTACGTTTTCGCCATTCAAGGTGATAAAACACGGAAAAACTATCCAAATTTTCAGATGCAATATATTCCTATTGTATAATTAAAGATACAAGAATTAAATAACCAAACTCGCCCAAGTACAAACAGAATAGCTAACTCTTAGTTTCGATCACACATTCTTTCGACTGACGTCAACACCCTATGATCTAGCTAACCGAACATAGAAACTAAGGTGGTATGCGCTTTAAAAGTAGATATACCCGAATGAGATTCATATAAAGTAACGCGTATTTGCAACATTCCAATAGTTTGTCGGTAGTTTTATTCATATCAAATCAATTTTATATAGTTGGTTCCCTACACATATTTATAGCATTTAAGTATATTCCTAATAACTTACTTGACAATGAAATCTGAGTTGCAGTCCATCATGATAACTTTCTCGTTCTTAATATGTTCCTGCTGTCGAGTGTCCACTATGTGTCGCTTCTTCAACACCTTCATGGCGTACGTTTTGGCTGGGTCGCTCTTTAGCTCCACCTGACGGAAGAATAATATGAAACCAGGAATCATTGGAAGTGGAAATAAAAATCACTCGTACCAATTCCACACGGCCGAATCCTCCGACGCCTAACGTATCAATCGCAGTGAAGTCTTCGAGAATCAAACCGTCGTAGAATCCGTCGGACTTCTTACTATAGTTAAGAGTGAAAGATTTAGATCAGCATAAGTGAAAAGGTAAAGTATAAAGATTATTTTATAAATTCGTGCTAGCATTAAAGCTCAAACACGTCACCACAATATATACAGTAATAAACAGCACAGAATGCAGCAAAAGACCAAAAAGTCACCGAGTCATCTGCACACTCAAATTTGAATGCGATACTCGAAGCCGTTAAAGAAACAATCGTAAAACAACAATAATATCGTCTGGTTTTTATAAAGCTTAGCCAAAGTTGGTTTAAAATGCAGTTAACCCGTTATTAATTAAGAAACTTTCTGTGAACCACGCTGTCATATTGACGACCACCCTTTATGGGTCGTTTAAGGTCACATTTCTATCTTCCATGCTTTACTTGTTTGATGATAGTAATTTGGGAATCAGATGATTTTTATCGTTGATTTACGTGGTTTTGTGGTCGCGAGATACCTGTACACTCTTTTTTTATGTGTATATAATCATGATTTGCTATAACGAGTTCGCTTCGAGGTAATCTGATTGCGCATTTGATAATGAACCTTTAGTTTTAACTTTTTTTACACGTTAGGATAATAGGAATGGGTAAACAAGGGGGTTAACACACGGGCAGTTGGCAGATCACCTCGCGCCCATCGTCGGTTACCAGAGCTATTGCAGTGTGTTGTATGTAATTAAAACGTTCCTTTAATTAAGTAGAACACATTAAGCCCCTGGGTTCAGGCTATGTCCGTTAAGTGCCTTGTCCAAGTACAAAACTGACTAGCTAGCGACCAGTTTCAAATCTGCAACCCTTCGGCTAAAAGGCGACGATGCACCTAATTATCCAATCCATTTTATTTCAAAATTTAACTAAATTTTTAAATACTAAATCAAGTAAGACACGATAGATGGACAATGTGTTATGTTTTTTGCAATACAAATTGGAAACGCAATATGTAGACAACGTATTATACGAGAAGATATTTTGCTTACCTCAGTTCCGGTACTTCATCATACTTTCGCTGTTTCACGCTGTCCAGATCCCCAATCAGTTGGGTGAACGACCTGAACAGATTATTGACAAGTTGGTAAAAGACAACTATATGTATAGCAGCATATTCTTCAATTTTTAATCGTTATTAGAACCGACAACAAAATTCTAATCATGAAGCTGCACGATTCTGCAACCAGTGTGAGAGCATGCGACGCTTGACCCTAAGACCAAGCTCAGGATAGGATAGGATATTCATGTTTATCCCCATGAATGGGAAAACCAAGGGGGTTAACACACGAGCAATCGTCAGATCACCTCGCGCCCACCGTCGGGTTTGTTTACATGACGGTTGGTATCCACACAAAAGCTTAAGGGTGGATGGATCGAGCCTTACGGTTGTCGTTGCCGGTAAATGTCAAGAGAAATAAAATATTCTTTGCAAGATGTGATGAATCCTGGCACTATCTTGTACTCACTGTCTATCAATGACGAGACACGTAGCTCCTTCTCTGTCTTCAACAACCACGTTCGCTGTGCGTAAATCCTCCCTGCGTGGAAAGGTCCAGGTGAAAATCTTCCACGTGTGAGAGGGGAAAACTAAAAGGAGGGAAGCGGGAAGGAGGGAAACTGCACACTTAAATAAGATTATGACATTAGAGTTAGTTTTAAACATGGGGTTGGAGTTAGGATTAGTTCTGGGGTTGAGATTAGTGTTTACGACAGGGTTAGAATGAGTTTTTATTGTTTTAGTGAACAGTTTCCCTCCTTTCCTCCTTCCCTTCTTATAGTGTTCCACGTGTGAGGCCGCCTAATATCTTGCCTAATAGAATAGTTAACGCGACCAATACTTATAATAATTCTTTTTCAAAAACGATATTTGTGATGACGAGCCCATCATGGGTTCGAAACTTGGCTCGTTAAAAAAATAATAAATATTCTCCGAAATTATCTTGTATGGAATATAGATTTATCACAGCGGGTATAGTTATACGGATAGCGGATTCGATAAGAGAGATATCGGTCTTTAGGGACAAGAAGGGTTGTGAAATCGAAAATAGCCGCTGGCTGAAAAGTTGGTGTCAAACGGTACAACTTTTTGGTGTCAAACGTGTCAAAATTTTTCACTTTTAATACAATGTTTTTTCTTTTTATAGTACTAGGTTTTGAACCCAGTGACCCTGGATTGGTCATAAAGTTCGTTGTATGCTGACTGTATAAATTGCGCGCAAGCAAATGGAAGACATGCTTACCCTTGTAATGCTCGCTCCCCAAACCAGTCACCTTTAGCCAACTTCCTGATCACAACGGACTCGCTAGAGGCGCTCTTGCGCTTAGTGACTTCAACCTGTGAATTGCAATCATGAATGGTTAACGCGACCGATACATATACCGACTACTATACAAAAACGATCCTGGTGACGAGCCCATCATGGGTTCGAAACTTGACACGGTAAAACAAATCAAGAAATAAGTGCACGTATGATTTTACGGTGATGTGGCCGAATGGTTAACGCGACCGATACATATACCGATTTTATTATAAAAAAGAATTGTTTACAAACCTATAATCGAAACCTAGTCCGAAAACAAGTGCAATTATAAGTGATTGCGGAAACTTGTGGCCAAACGGTTAACTCGACCAATTTATATGTAAAATTTCTATATAAAAACGGCCTTGTTGAGAAGCCATGGGTTCACTTGGAGTTGGTGAAAAAAGTACTTCTAAGTGGAAACTATCGTATGGCCGATTGGTTAACACTATATAATCATATACCGATTTAGATACAAAACAAACGGTATTAGCGACAAGCAGTTTCGAAACTTAGCATCGGTAAAATTATTTTGGAGTGTTGTGTGGGCAAGCAATCATCGCAACAACACATATTCACCGTGAAATTAAAAAAAAAAACTAGCGATGTGCCCATGACGAAACTTAGTCAGGTAACTATATATATATATATATATATATATATATACTTATATATTGGGGTAAAATTTGACTTGACTTGACCTAAAGTAATTTGCAAAATAAATGATGTATCGTATAGCTTATATAGCTTTATATAGAAGAGCCTATACATATGGCGTCGCAATTAGTCTACAGGAAATGGACTTATTTGCACAGCTGCGCCGGAAAAGAATTAAAAACGTCGAATTGAACTCACATTGCCTTTGCTAATGATGTAGAAGGTGTCCCCTATCGCCCCCTGGCGGATAATGTAGTCGCCGTAATCGAAGTGGCACTGGAATGAAGTTTGTTGAAATTAATTGGTTGGAATAAAATCGAGGGAACTTTTTATAATTTACACAACGTCGAGTTGGTAAAGCCTTCACTTCAAAAATCAAATGGTTAATTTCCTGTATTGCACAATGTCAATTTTGGGTCCCATTTGGTACAAAAGTCAATTTTGGGTCCCATTTATTACACAAAATCAATTTTGGGTCGTTTCGAAGTGATTTTTATTGAAATAAATTGGTTGGAAATAAAATCGCACTACCGTTGGTAACATATAGCATTTGTCCGACAGGTTATATGACATGGTTGATATCAGATGTGCGAATCGTTATATTTTGGTCCATGGGAAGCCAAAAGGATGTATTGTCCTCGTGTATGGTAAAAGGCAGGTTAAGTATTACATTTAAAAGAGTTAAATTATATTGTGATATATGTTATTTGATTTGTGCTGTATATAATCAAGACGCTATACTGTTTCGGTTGAACCCAAATAATCCATTCGGTTAATGCGATATCCTGTTAGTGCTCAACCCAAAAACACAACGAACTAGCAAGCTGCTGGTTTTTCAAAACGGTAGTGTTGCCGAATATTTAACATCATCGATGCATCTAACGCACATCTTACGGAACCTTATTTCAAATTTACACAACGTCGATTTTGTGACCCAATTGCTACAAAAATCTAATGGTTAATTTTTTTTATTACACAAAGTAAATTTTGTAATATGTTTTATTATACAACGTCAATTTTGGGGCCTGTTTTATTACACAACGTCAATTTTGGGTCTTTTTTTATTAGACAAAGTAAATTTTGAGGTTTCATTATTACAAACGAATTGTGTATGTAACACCGAAATTAACTTTTCATCTCATATATATATTTGCCTTGACGCACTAATTAACATTGCGTTATCAAAGCTTAATTTAACGGTTGTTTAACTCAGGAATCGATTCCAAGATTTATTGTTCAGGGAAAACATGTCACGTCTATCTCCGTGGATAATTTATCCAGCAGATCAATTTTACGGCCGGAATGTTCGACAAGTTATTAAAACTGGCAGCTTTAAACACATTGGCAACATGCCGATCTCACTTGATGTGTACTTCACGAGCATTCTTGCTGAGATCGCATAAACAGAACTCGATAAGAATCAGCTGGGACCAGAGAATGCGCTTTAGAAGGGCAATACTAAAAGGAGGGAAGGAGGGAAACTGCTCACTAAAACTATTAAAACTAATTTAAACCATGCCCTAAACATTAATCTTGACCCCAGAACTAACCCTAACTCCAACCCCATGTTTTATAACTAACTCTAATGCCATAATATTTATTTTAGTGTGCAGTTATCCGCCTTCCCGCGTTCCCTCATTCCCTCGTTTTTTTTCCTCGCTTTATGCCGATCTGTCAAAACTGTCACGCTTGCAAATTTAATCTTGAGGTTGAAAACCACGAGCAAAGTCGCATGGAAGTAAATCACCGCAATTTGTTATATATACGAAATACGACCTGTCACACGAGGATAAAATAAGTTTATAAATTCTTTGCATTGATCAATCAAATATAACCGGCGGAATAAAAAAAACGGCGGAAATGCTGTATAAACGTCGGAAACGTGGGAATACGTGAATTTATGCCAAGTTCTAACACACCCTGTTGACATTAAGTTTAAAACTACAAGAACATGGACACACTTTACTGGTCACTAACCAACTCTTACGGTACAGTGATGTTCAGAGAAGTTTAAGCTACCCGCAATTTCCGGAATTCCCAATTTCCGCCATCTTAGTGATAACCTTCTAACCGGATATTCGGCCTCACATACTTCAACACGATTACACATTTCAAAGATCAAATTTGATCAATAAATCTATAACGTAAGACGATCGGAAACTAAACCATGTAACATCTGTCGTATGTGATTACGGTTAATTTCCGGACAAAACAATCAATAAATCACAGGTGTTTTCAGCAAGTCCAGTTTAACGGTTAATGCACGAAGAACGCTCCTACGGAAGGCGGCAAACGTTTCTAGAGGCCGGAAAACGTTTGCGGTAACATGGCGGCATCAGCGTGAATTTGGCCAATGTATAAATATGGGAATTTATTTATTGCGGCATTTAATCATTATCATCATGAGTGACACAACGAATGGCACCGTTATTTGCCAAACCTTCAGCCACAATACCGGGAATAATGTCGTGAGGTGCATACGGATAAGAAGTATTGAGTTTTCAACCAATTAATCCATTTGATTTAAACAAAGTGCATTACATAAGGATATGAATTACATAACATAAGGAGACATTAGACGAATAGGCGGGGGGTTTCATGCCCAAAACCCTCCGGGTGGCGGGTCTGGCATTCCAAACAGACGATACACACAGTAACGCATGTTGAGGCGCGAATAGTCACATTAAAACCCACCCAAGGACTAAAATGAGGGGGAAAGGGAAAGAGTGAAGCAGGTAAACTGCTCACTAATACTATGGAAACTTAAACCCCATGTTTAAAACTAACTATAATGCCTTAATATTCATTTAGTGTGCAGTTTCACTTCTTTTAGTTTTCCCCTACCCCAGTGGTTAGAAAGAAAAAGAGTTAAGTTTCCGCCGATCGAGCGAAGATCAAAACGATCGACGGATCTTAAATGGAAATCTATAAATTCCTGTTGTTGGAACCTTATAGCGCTGCTTATATATTTGTAAGCGCGAACGGACGAAACAGATCACCCGCAGAATTATACAGTATATAAAAACAATCTTAGTAACGTTTACACAAAACTTGGGTGGTTAAAAAATACAAGCATAATTTCTGAGTGATTTTATTTTACGCATCAGGTTAACGCATACGCGCACAAACGCGTGTTGCAAGCAGGGATTGTATTTAGAGCCATGACTAAAATGAAACCAGCCATTAAGTTGAATACAACATAGTCATGTACGTGAAATATAATCTTTCGGCGACCGAAATTTCTGACTATTTTGCATCAATACGAACGATTTGGTCCGTGTTTCAAACGTTGAGCGATTTGACGCGTATTTCGTGCGCGTTGAACGAATTGGTGCGTATTTCGAGCGTATTTTTCCAGCAACGGAATGAATTTGCATTGACAAACATTTCGCGGCACCGCGATATACCTATGTGTCGACACAAATGGAATGTGATGTCATAAACACTTCCTCCATTCGTTATTGTTGGCTTCGAAAACCGATTCTTATCTGAGCAAAATTACACGAAGCGTGTTTTGCGTTTTAGACTGACAAATTGAAAACACGAGTCATGCCTATTATTCATTCATTGGATTTTATGATCGTAAAATAATAGCCTGTATTTGGGCGTAAATCTTTTTTCGGCAAAAATAATGTATGACATAAATCAAATGGAGATTTTGTTCAATTAAGCACTCTCAATTATGCACCTGCGTACTCTGATATTGAATCATTTTTACATTAATTTCTCTATAATTACCACCGAAAGTAGGCCATTTAATCGTGAGTCAAACTGACGAAAGGCGTGTTTCGACAAGACGACCGAGCCATTGCTGTACTGTAGCCTGCTGTACTGGTCTAATGTTATTAGGGTGTGTACGGTACTTGGGTTAAATTATTCCCGGGTTAGTGTTTACAGATTAAAGGCGGGAGGCTCACTTCGTGTTGTTGTGGTTAAAGCAGAGCTAGCAGTATGCTACACTATGCCGGTACTTTCAATAAATAACTCGGTCCACCCGGGCTGGAACATAAATAAACAAAAGTTTTGCTTGGGGGCAATAATAAACTGGGGTCGTGTTTCGATTGCGCACATTCGGCACTTTCACAGAAAACATATTCAGTTTTAGTGGCCGGAAGGCAGGATGTCGGTTTATTAGTCGTAATGTTATGGGATCGAAACCAGCCGCTAGCTGGTTGGTTGTGTCCTCGGGCATTGCATACAGCGGACATTTCTTAACACAGTAGGTCGTGTGGCCGAATGGTTAAGGCGACCGTTACATATCCCGACTACTATATAAAAAACGTCGGATTGTCGATCCCATCATGGGTTCAAATCTTGGTTCAGTTAAAAGAAAACATATCTTGAACACAATAGATTACAAAGCTGAAAACAATGTATGACTTTTGCTACAAGACAGCATAGAATCTCGGGAAAGTGACCACAAAGTGACCTGGCCATTATACCCATGTTATACCACCTATGGTTTGCCCATGGAATAAACAAGGTTATTATAATCATCGTCTGAATGTAAGTACGTTCCATACTTAACTCACCTCTTCCATAACGTCCACAATCCGTCGTAGCAGGTCCTCTCCAAGACCGGAGAAAGTGGGTACACTGAAAAAACAATATTTGTACCAGGTGGGGTTCGAACCTATAACCTGTTTGCCTATAAGATTAATTTTACACCGAAATCGGAATATAATTCTTTAGCGACAACCATTTGTTAACACCACTGTTTAACATAAATGTATTTTAATTATTTAAAGGTTAAAACTGTTTAATTTATCACGAAAGGCATCCATATCTGGTTAACTGTGTGTTTATTGCAGCATTGGAGAAAAACGAACAGTTAAATCACGTCATTTGAAGGAAAATGGTTATAACGCAATGTTACATGTATGTAGACTTGTACATATGTCTATTGGAAAGGCACTTAATCCACTTAAAGTTGCAAAACATATTTAGGTTGCTGAGTCGACCAGGTGCGCTGGCTGAGCCTACGGCTGTATGAGACACGACAAAAACCGTTTCAAATTTCCCTCACAAAAGGCCAATGGAAAAATAAGCTGTGTATTAAACTTTTAAACTTGGCTTATGCACTTTTATCGAGCGCTTTATCGACGCGTTAAGAGATCTAGTAGCAAAGGATTAAAGCTGGTAGTTTACCTGGTGAGAAACTCTAGATATTCCGAATGCTTCAGGAGGCCCGTTCTCATCATTATTGCCTGGAAACAATGACGGTCTATGGCCCATAATCGTACGTGTGTTGTAGCTGGAGAAAACAAGATAAATTCAATATTTTGTAGCTGTGACAAATAGAAAACTTAAGATAAATTCAATATTTTGTAGCTGTGACAAATAGAAAACTTAAGATAAATCCAATATTTTGTAGCTGTGACACATAGAAAAACAAAAGGTAAATCGAATATATTGTAACTCTGACAAACAAGTAAAGATATAAATCCAATAGGTTGTATATGACAAATAGAAAAAAAAGAAAGATCCAATATATTTTAGCTGAAACTAGTATAAGAAAAGTATTTTCGGAATGATACTTTGTTCAAAATAACAATAACACCAGTATAATCTTATAATACCATGCACTAGGCTATGAATTATGAGTTAAGTATAATACCATATAATCATTTTATTTAATCCAAACCTAACGGATCATTATAATAAACAACCTTAATCCAGGATTAACAAGAAAAACACAGAAACCATGTGGACAATGGCAATTTGATAGGATATTCATGTTTATCCCCGTGGATGGGAAAACCAATCGTCAGATCACCTCGCGCCCACCGTCTGGTTACAGGAGCTATTGCATTGTGTTCTGTATGAATTAAACATTCCTTCAATTTGGTAGAACCCAATAATCCGCGAGGATCAGCCAATGTCCGTAAAGTGCCATGTCCAAGGACACACCCGACTAGATAGCCTCCAGTTTCGCATCTGCAACCTTTCGATTGAAAGTCGACGCACTAAACCGCAAAACTAACCGGACGAACGAAGAGGGTAGCCATAGCGTAGAATTCATGTGAAACTAACCCCACACTATGTAAAAGCAGGCGGCATAAGACTCACAACATTGACCTAACAGGATCAAACGGGTTGAATTAGTACAGGAGAAACGTCTCAATCAATATATGGAACGGATTTAAATTGCTCCTGTAACCCGACAGCAGACATAAGGCAACCAAGATTATTTCCAGTGTCATATTTTATCTGCGTTTTTTATATTTTCAGAAAGAAAACAAAAATTTATTTTTAATCCTATCTTTTAGAAAACCATAAATTACATCAAAGATTCACTTCATTTAGCGGTTAAACCCCCCCTCCCTTAAAAATGGTATGAAAAACGTAATTTGACATTTTTATTGTATTTTTAAAAACGAAGATTTGGTATACAGTCAAAAAATATATACCTAATCATAAGGTATACAAACAACAACTAAGTTAAACAGAGAGAAGCTATGCCTGATTAGAAAGCAGCTGCGATATAATCGATTTTCACGATGTTTTTGATATTTTGTTCTATGATAGATGATTCCCATAATTTGCAACGTGAATTCCAATTGAACGGGATATTTACAACCGAAACTCTAACTAAATATACATATTGTTGTTATTCAATCTTGTGGGGGGAGTATCAGCGTTAAGTTTGTAAATGCTTTTTTAGATACAGGCGATTTGGCCACTGTGACATTTGCGTGTTAATAATACCTGCAATTAGTTAAAAATCTAATTGTGAGCTGATAATACTTCAACGTGCCATGTAATGTTCAAAGACGTTTTGAACCCCCCGGCAATTGCGATCAGGCTGATTTAACCTCTACATTTGTGGCTCCTTTATCTTTGCCGCCTCGTAAATAATCACCTGCTTAATTCGCACATATCGGCGCCGACGCTGCCGAATGCCTTATAATCCCCGGAGTTATTTTTATCTTGAAAAGCAGGCGGAGGCGCACGAAGCGTTTACCTTTGACAGTTGCAGTCCTGGTGCAGTTGTACAGAATGGCGAGTTCTCCGAACACTTTACCAGCTCCCATATTGCATAGATGAGCACCCGCCTTCGTTACGGCAACTTTGCCGTCTGAAAACAAATAAATATATTTAATCGGTACTTTATCTGAGACTTTTACTTTCAGTATCAACGATTTTGCATGTATATTTCATCGACTGTCGTCTTTATCTGTTTTCTATTTTTATAGAAGATCCGTTGCGTGTTTTTATCACGGAAACAAAAAAATAAACAGAGTAGGGAAATACCGCACATTAAAGTTAAGGTAATATTTAGGAATGCTTATAACGATGCAATCGACGAATCATTTAAAATTACGTTTGTTGTTGACCCGAATGTTGACCCAAATTTTCAGAATTATGGCGCAAAAAAACATGCCATAATTAGAATGTTTTTTTATTATTGCGCATTACAAATCAAAACAATCTAGTGAAATAACATAAGGCAGTTTATAATCGCATACGTTTTTTTTAATATTTTACCTTCCAATATTTTTTGGAACTGCATACGCTCATTTAGGCTTACATGTGGTTAACCCATATATTAACACCTTACAATTAAGTTAGTAGAGAATTCTGTATAATATTTCTGTATTAGACCGCAAAAACCATGTCGTTCAACACGAGCCCGTCTAATTCGTTTCTATTGACAGATTTGTCTGCAGAATGGCTAGCATATCTTTATACAAATATCGAAGTTTGGAATAAAAGAATTTTAAAGACTGTATTTGTTCCGTTTATAACCCTATAAAAGTCCATTTTATAAGATCTTTAAAGACATTAACTTTAACATACTAATACTTGGTCAACAGACATTGCGGAGGTCATATGCACGCGAAGTTGTATTATATGCTGGCTATAATAAAAATACTCACAAACCTAAAGCGTACAGGCCCGGTGCTAGAAACCGCGGGGCCCAATTAGAAATGTGATTGCGGGGCCCCTACTCTTCATAGCAAACTTTATGGGTGTTTATATATCATAAAATACATACCAGTACATACAAACTACAAAAATAGACATTTAATATTTGCTATAAAACAAATTAAAGGTAATGTGGCTGCTTATTTACGATATATTGTTTTACTTCCATATATATATATATATATATATATATATATATATTGTTTAGCAACCATATCCATTATGACGTAACAGGCAGACACAGAAATATAAATTTGACTTAGTTACGATGCATAACAAATTGATATTAGGAGAAAGAATATTATTTCACTTTTTATTTTACGTTTCAGTAGTATTTTAAACCTCGTAATACAGAAAGACCCACGCTTCGCGGGGCCCCTTCAAGATGCGGGGCCCAATTTGATCTAATCGGTCAAATCGGCCTAAAACCGGCCCTGAAAGCGTATACTTGTATTGGGGAATTTTAGGGTACATATCCAAATCTCGTGTTAACCAACAGTCAAGGTCTATAAACAGCCCAAATAAATTTTCTTTTTATGATTTCTCTGCAAGGTTTTTTCTTACAAAAAAAAACAATTTCCTACCTTCAAGGACGTAGACCAACGACCCGACATCGCCCTCCTTTATGATGCAACTTCCGTTACTGTATTCAACAGGGTACATGCAATCGACTATTTCTTCGATCTGGCAATCTTCCAAATGCTTCATAAAATCGTTCTCTAGAATCGCCCCTCGGATCAAAGTTTTCGTACTGGGATGTCAAGGGAATGGTTGTTAACAAGTTGTTGTATCTTAAAGCATTATGTAAGCACGGGTTAACAGTAGTTTATTTTAACTAGGGTTAACAGTAGTTAACAGTAGAATTGTTAACAAGTCTAGCACGGAACTACGCCTAACAGTAGTTTATTTGTGTGTTTATAAAGTATGAAATATAAACCATAATTGTTTGGCTGGACAGAAGATGCGATGAAATGATGTCAGATTTCAGTTAATCGCGGTGAAAGTTAAGATACTTGGTGTGTTATCTTGATGGGTGGGAAAACGCAATAATTTTTGGGACATGGGAAATCGTTGGACTACCTTATGCGCACCGTTGGATATTGAAGTGTATTTAATTACTATGGATATTTTAAATATTGTTTACTATAGTTTAATCCATTAATTTACTAGGTTCATGAAATTTCCGTTAACTACCGCTAGCCAGCAATTGGTTTCGAGTCATCAACCGTTCGTTTACCGGTAACCGAGCTAACTCGCCAGACTTAATCCTACGAAGCGCGGGCCTTCCGCTTCTTGCATTAAGAGTCTCAACCAAACATCCGAAGCGATGCGGGCTGAGATAGTGCACTGAGGTCTTGGAGCGTTTTCTTACGCGCTAATAGCTTCACTTTTACAAGGCGAGTTTAAAAGCGCGGTCAACCGCCCGTTATTATCAACCTCATCAGGTAAACACCGTCCCGTTACCGGCGTTCGACGAAATCGCCAAAACGTGTCAGAGAGAGCGGTTATCACATTCGAATCGCGATATGCCAAGTTACACCAACCTATGGACGCTATTTCGTCTCTAAGTGCAGAATGCAGGCAGCGATGGGTTTGATCGACGCCTTGATAGTATTATTTGACACTGTCGCCTACTTTCTACGCGTTTAATCCCGTTGTATCTTCGGTAAACAAGTCTTAATTCTAGCACGGAATCTATTAAGTTTAAGTTGAGTCCGTTTCTCAACACTTGCTGCGTGTTTTCGCCTCAAAGCTAGGCGATGCGGAACGGACAAAATTGATTGAGGTCGCACACTGGAATCATACAACAAACAACGAACCGACTTACTGTGGCTGTTTCGGCACGAGCCGTTCAGACTTGTCAAACGTAGCCTGCCCTACTGCGTTTAAACTGCTGGGCTCGGCGGAAATAGCGTTCCGTTTCAAACGCTTCTGCACAGGGTCGTGAGGAGATGCTTTGATTTTGCTCGGTTGTTTTGTCTTGTTGAGAATCTTCTTGATTGGGCTTTGTGAGCCGAGGTTCTTGGTATGTGAAGGTGATAATCGCTCGGGGGGTAAGCTGTGGTCAACCGCGGACAAGTCTCCGTTGGAAGGAGAAATGGCGTCGTCTTGTTTCCCAAGAGTAACGTCCTTCATTTGAACACAACTGCTAACGTCCCTAATCTCTGCGACTTTGGCTGAATTTGCTTCCATGCCGGTTATAACTTCGCAGCTCGCGTATTCTGCCATATCGCTATGCTCAAGCGGCATGTTAGACATATCCACGTCCATCGGGTACGTTCGCTTTGCAGACTGTAAACTTTCAGCCTCAAGTTCCCACGTGTTTTTGACACGTTCCGACTGAAACCGCGGTCTGAAGGAGGCAGCTCGGTTTTGCTCCGCCATTACAGCTGCATGCTGCAAGTTCGCCATCACTATCTGTTGAGTGTTGATGTGCTGGATGTACTCCGCCCTTTCGCACCACCGCTGGTAGTTATACTGCTCTATATCGTTTTGGTAGAAGCCTGCCCGGCCTGCGGTGTAAGGAAAACCAACCATTACAGGCGACGTCTGGACTGCTACCGTTACCAACGACGGCTGGTGAAAGGCGTAAGGTTGAATGAACGGGTTCGACGGTGTCTGTACCGGTAGCTGACCGACATGATTATGTGGGTTCGGATTTTTCCCCGAGTTTGCCTTTGTCGATTTGACGTACGATAGCCCACGTTTCCACAAGCTGCTTCTTCGTTTCTTCTGTTCCTTTTCAGAAGTTACTGAAATGGAGTCGTTGTCAGCGGTTGATGAACTTGCTTCAGTAGCAGACCTATTACCACCGGTAGCCTTTCGTCGCCACTTTGCGTGTTTTTTGAGCCAAGTATGAACGCTGGATTTTTTCCTTTGAACTATTTTTCCCGACCCTATTTGCTGCTCTTCGCCGTCGTGACCCATTTCGAACGGATCTAAACACTGGTCCTCGGCGCTATCAATACTTTCCCGGCGGCTGATCGTCAATTTGTCGTTCTTAGAGGAAAGGATACCGTTCGTCTTTCGCTGTGGCGACCCTGTTGGCGAGAAGACGCTGGGAAAGCTGTACAGCGGAGCGGTGGCCAGCCTGTCTTGGTATTTACGGCCGCAGTCCTGGTCGGCACTGTCGTTTTCAGGAATCGCAGGGAAAAACACTGAGTTCGAACCAGTGCTGAGACGAAATCTGTTCTCACTCCGTGTGCTAGCAGCGCTGGAGGGAGCCTCGCTGCATTGAACGTTTAGAAACTGTTTATCAGGCGCGTCTGTAGGACTACACACCGTAATCAACGGTTCAGGGAAAGGGCTTACTTCTGCTGTAGAAACCTCGGCGGAACAACCGTGCGAGTTGGGCCAGGTCGGACGAAAACGAGAACAAACTATTGACTTGTACTTATCGAGCTGACTATACAAACACTGGATTATCGAAGTCTTTTCAACCAAATCCGACTTCAACGCTTTTATTGCTTCGTCCTTTTTCTTTAGCTCGTTCAAGCAATGTCTAATGGCATACTGAAGTTCTTTCAGACTGCACATCCTGACAGTTACCGGGTGCCTGCGGCGTTTTGAAGAGAAAAACGGCCTCAGTTTAACTGAAACAGCGGATCATATGATCGCACTGAAAGTTCTAACCGAAGGTTAACACTGTTTATCATGCACATTTAGATCTAATTACACTTTATCAAAAGCTGAAAATCTCAAGGTTAAGTTGGTGAATTAAATAAACGTAACATTAACGGACCTATATCATAAAGCGGGCGATTTTGACCACTAATTTCGGACATTGTTTAGTTCTAAAGCGACTTAATTAACATACCCATGTAACAATGAATTTTGTTCAGGTATATGAAACAAGGGCTGTGTATCTAATGGATTAAACGCAAAATGCATTTTGTGAATCAGAAAATGGTTAAATAAAAGGGATCATAAACCGTACATGAGACCAAAGGCTATTTATGTCACATCAAAGATATTCCTAGGAGTATTTAAAACCGACGAAATTAAGCTACGAATAAGTATGACTTAATCATACCCAACCGAGACCCGAAATGCAGTTCTCACCCATTTGCGGTTTTAAGGGTCAGTGAAACCTTGTCGTCGATTTTATCAGCAAAGTTACACGCCATTTGAGTATAGTGGTATAGTAAACAATAAGGCTATTGTGACAAGAACTCGAGAAATGGCACTTACACCAAGCAGAAAAGGGTGCTTACACACTTAAATACTTTAAAACAATTCCAGAAAAGTTAGATTGGAAGGTCAAAATTGTACATGGCTTAATTATGACCAAGGTAAATTTCGTCTGAAACACCTGTTTTAGAGCCAGTTGAAGAGGTGTTTTAACGGTTGTTGTATAAGATATATGTACGTTTATTACGCGAACGGGAAACGCAAGGGCATTATAATGGGCATAACCGTCATATAACCTTTTTGGTTTGCCAAAGCTATTACAGTGCGTTGTGTATGAATAAGACGTTTTTACCTATTTTAGTTAGCGTCATTCAGCCACGGGGTTTAAGCAAAATATCCGGAGAGTGCAGAACTAGCCAGCGAAATTAACCCTACAACCAATCCAACTAATTAGTTTTAAATAAATAACCAAAATACAATGCAAACAGAAATCAAATGAATGTGTCCGTTATTTATAGTTTTTCCCCTTAATATTTTTTCAATAATAATTACTTTATTCGGGCAATGCTGCTGCTTAAACAAAATTAATAAATGATTAGCGCAGTAAACAATTTTTTTCTTAATAATTACTAGTTTATGATGTGAGCAAATAACAATATATTTCCAACTAAACGGATCAAACGGAATGGCTTAGGAATAAAATATGTTTGCCGCGCTTATTTTCGGTTAACGCGACGCGTCTGCCGCAAGCGGAACTTTTAAAAATAAAGATTACAAATAAATTTGGAGTTCAAAATCTTTTTTTACCGAAGGTTTACAAATGGTGTTAGCGTAGCAATAGTTACAATTTAAGTAGTACGTAGGAATTTACGAAAATATTACAAAATTATAGACATTTGTCCTCGAGCTATTATTGTCAATTGCTTTGGGTTAAAATGTTTTTTTTTTGTAATTTTGCATAGTGATTAAGGAAATTGTAAGAAAAAAAGTATGTGCGTTGGAGATAATTTATTTTTTTGTGAAAACAACAAAAGTAATCCGTATAAACTTAACCGTTTAAATTGTATTTTTTCATAGGATGTTATTACGACTGTAGTTTTTTCGTTTTTTACACTTCGCCGATCTTTATTTTACGTAAGTGTTCATTTAGTATTATGGGTAATGTGGTTCATAGTAGATTTTTAACTTTGCTTTGCACTTCGTTTACGTTATTTTATAATTCTGTCTTTTTTATAACACATTTCGTGTACGTCCGTTTAGTTTTGTTTATCTGTCTCTTATGTATTTGTCCACAATCTTTGCTGGGCGCTTTTACAACAAATAGACTAAATGGTAATGTGGTTTGGAGAAAAGAAAACAAAAAAAAACAATTTTGGAGAAAAGAAACATTTTTTTATTTCCTAGTATCATATTTATTTTATTATAGAACAAATCGGCCGTTTTAGCACTCTTACGTGATAACTACAACATATTTCCTGATGGATTAATATACCAAGTACTTAAAATTTGGTTGCTAAAACCGGTGCAATTGCTATCTTTTCGGGCACAAAAAAAGAGTGATCGCTGATTTAATCGCCGGTTTGCAGGAGATGTGATATTCACCATCGTATACCAGGGATAAGCATGGTTTAAAACTCCGCACCTTAAGACTTTAATACGAATTAATTAACACCCACGCTCCTGATCAAGTTTTTCACGTTGTACTTAGAAATTTAATCGTTACGAAAACAGGCAATTATTTTGCAGTCGGGTTAAGAAAAAAATGAACGTAACTTGATCAATAATTTTGTAGCGTAAAGCATTGTAATTTAAAATTTAAGGAAAAAAGAATTTTACAGTCTCAAATGGATAAGATATGTACGTTAAGATATGTATGTTTATTTCTGTGTTAAACGTAGGAAGATGGAAGTTATTTTGAAGAGGTTATATTTTATTTTGAAAGGTCGACAGAATACCGCCGGTCAATTTGCCGAACTGTATCAGCATTGTTACTCTGGTGCTATATAATTGAATCGTATAAACCTGCTAAATATTGCAAGTTCCTGTAAGTACCATGCCAGTTGTAACTTCCCCGCCAAACTCGGACAATCATCGCAAACTTATGAACTTCACTTCTATACATAACAAAGAAATTAATATTAAAACACATGGCCCAAGTCAATTTAACTAAGGAAAATACTGCAACCAGTCACTTCAAAGGCTCCCAAAATCTTACACTAGAAAAACAATGGGCATTGAACGTCTAACAGCCTTATTTATACTATTACTCCCCAGTGTATACTCATGATGGAGTGATTTCAATGTAACACTAAGCATGGGAAAGCACGGAAAAGTTATGACCAGAGAATTACAGAGTAATAAACAAAATTTTGTTCTACCGGTTAAGTAGCTTGTACCCGTAAGAACTTTGGCATATCAAGGAACTGGCTAGAAAGTTGTTGCTTACTACATGCCATATAGTCTAACACGCCTAACCTGAGAAAAATCTCATCCTTTAATACACATGTTCAGCCTGTACCAATTCCATATATTCTGCTTCGACTGCCAATAATCCAAAGCTTTTAAATACCGAGACGCTGATCCATTTTGTTCTTTAATTTGAAATCGACTCAAACCGATATGAGCATGTCTGAATATATTCCATCACGTATTTGTTCTGCTGGAAACTAATTTAACCTATCGACCCAGCACTATTATACAGATCAAGCTAAACTACGCAGTCAAATGGAATCCTGTTTAATACGCCACGCTGGTGGTATAGGTTAATCTAAATATGATGAAATATGTTCACCAAAATTGGAAGAAAAATTTAAAAATGCTGATAAATCGTACGCAGCAATGTCAAAAAAATGATGACAATTTTGGAAGACCTTTCAGTGATGATGAATTACTAACCTCAATCATGTATTACATATCAAACGCCATACATATGTTTGACATTTGGGTGAATATCGATTAGAAAACGCAAAACGGCCAACGTAGTTTTAATTGCCATATACTGTGGAGCCAGAACTTTTTAGAGACACTGCGTATCCGTATTCACATGCGTTGTGGGGATATTACCCCGTTCAAACCTTGAGAAACGACTACAACTTATTGCATCATATTCAGATAGTAAACTTGTGTTAAATATTCTATTTGAATAAGAACAAAACTAAAATTCTATTTGAATAAGAAAAAACTATAATTCTATTTGAATAAGTACTGATGATAAAGCAAAACAAGTTCATACGGTTTCTGATGGTCTATTAACTACTGGACAGTAGATTTCATTAAATGCCGGTATTATCTACCTTATTCACAAGTGACTTGTTTATCTCTAACTCTACCCTATGCTGACTTATATCCAAGTACCCTATCATTTAACTTATGCTGACTTATATCCAAGTACCATATCATTTAACCTATGGTGACTTATATCCCAATACCATATCATTTGACTTATGCTGACTTATATCCAAGTACCATATCATTTGACTTATGCTAACTTATATCCAAGTACCATATCATTTGACTTATGCTAACTTATATCCAAGTACCATATCAAAATAACTGACCGACAATCACGCGTTCTTTCACCGATACTCTATACACAACAATACTACTGCAGATGGCTTTAAGCCGAACTCCGGCACCTATGTTAGTAGTTTACCTGAAATGCACACGCACTGGTATTGATTTTATTTAATTATATGAGTTTGCTGAAATTGACACCTTTTAGCCATATTAGCGGGAGGCTAATTAATTAAACGAACGTTGAAAAGAGCCCTCTATTTCGATTGTATAAAATTTATTCTAATTGCTATTTCGACGAATTTTCTCAAATTTTCCTCATTTCGTAGATTGCTAATGCGTCTAAATCTTCAGTTATTTCGGCAACATAGAAAAATTACGAAAGCTAGTTACTTCATATCGCGATATCATAAGTGAACTTTTGACAGCCGTACAATGCTGTTTAATTACAAATGCTTCGCAATCAATACCAATTGGTTCAATGAATTCATGCGAGGAACGCAGGTTGGACTTATTGTGACTTTTCCCAGTGGGAAACAACTAAAAGAATAGAGAGGAAGTTGTACTTTAATAAGGGCAACTTTTATAAGTGGGACAAGAACATACACGCGTGTCCTTAATAACGTTGGCACATACAAGTTAGTAATGTATATTCTACCAACTTAAATAGTTGGCGAGTGGTCTGCGACCCATACTACAAAGAAAAATACAAATTTGGCTATCGCGGGCTATAAACAATAAATTTTTCAATGTTTGAACGATTTAGGCAGTTGATAAAGCTGAGTTAAATAAACGTTAAACGTTAGGTGTCTCAATCACAACCCTGGAGTAATAGTACGCGTTTATACAATACTTTTATGCAGGAGACTGGATTTGTACCAGCAATCCTCAGGTTCGTAACAATACCTGACTTTTTGCCAGATCAAATTTATTCCCACAGAGCCCGTTAGTTTACGCCTTTGCTACACGCTGGGGCTGGGGCGATGTCTGCATTTTTTATTGCAACCGCAAAAAAATGACAAAAATATAAGAGTTTTCGGACAAATAGATTTGGAATGTCAGTGTAAGTGACTAAAAGTTATTTTTAAGACGTTTGGGAGATGCAACCTCGCAATAGAATACATTATGTTTTTTCCCGTAAATTAGAAAACGCAAGGGTTTTTCTGACATAGGCAATCGAAAGATTAACTCGTGCCCACCGTCTGGTTGCCATTAAGGCTATTGCAGCGCGTCAAAATAAATTTTGTTGGGCGGTTAGCTCGTGTCTGTAAGAGCTTAGGCGTAACCTGGCCGTGGCTAGAAAGTTGGACCCAGTAAATTATTAAATTCTACTAAAATTGAATATTAGTCTAAACCATAACACACAGCAATAGCTCCGGTAAGCTGGCGGTAATTGTGAGGCAATCTAACGGTTTAACATGTGATACATATGTTGTGACTTCTAATTGATTTACTACCACTACTAAAACGACCAAATTGAGAAATATCAGTATTTCGAATGTATATAGGGAAATACTGCACTGGTTTATTCTATTATTCTAACCAAATAAAGCTTTGAACTTACTTTTCTGATTTTGCATAAGTCTGAATTTCAGCTGAGGATGGGTCGTTAAGCATTAAGTTCGGTTCTGCGCTGATCCCTTGCGCCCTCCGTGTTCGTGGGACTCCGACACCCATTGTCCCAAGATGGCGCTGTTGTGTAGCAGTCGGAAAAATCGACTGCAAGCAAAAGTTGTACGGTCGTGTGGCCAAATGGTTAACGCGACCGATATATATACCGACTATAATACAAAAACGGTCCGAGTAACGATCACATTATGGGTTCGAAACTTAAATCGGTAAAAAAAAGCAAAAGTTTAAAATTACTTATATGAATAACAACGAATTCCTTACAAGAACAAGTGTATTTTTAAGGCAGTAAAGACTTTAAAAAAATAAACTTAATTTAAAATAATAATATAAAGATTTGTCCAATGATCAGAACACTGTAGGACCGGGCATTCATGTTCTATCCCCGCGAATGGGAAGAAACCGATGGCATTATATACCACACGAGCAAATATCAGGTAACTTCGTGACCACTGACCACTGTAAAAAAGTTTAAGTTCGATCCATTAATCTGTGGGTTAAGGCGATTTTCATTAAGTTTACTTCCAACGACACAACTAAATACGCCAACGACAAGCTTCAGCAACCTTACGGCTTAATGAGGACACTCTAAACTAATGCGCTATGCGACCGTACATGTTCATGCATGGTGTCGAACCACCAGGACACACAGCATTGCTATGTTGTACTATCCATTTATATTTTCCACCCCAAGTCACGTTTTAGAGTCCCGAAATTAGCGTTCTAATGAAAGGATGGGTTTGGTTTATGCAGCGTGTAGCAGAATATCACAGAATGAAATGAGAATAGGATATTTATATTTATCCCCGTGAATGGGAAAGCCTAGGAGGTTAACACACGGGCAATCGTCAGATCACCTCGCACCCATTGTCGGGTTACCGGAGAAACCACTAATCCGTTGGGTTCAGGCAATGTCCGTAAAGTGTCTTGTCCAAGGACGCAACCGATTAGCTAATTTCTTACATGCAACCTTTGGATTGAAAAGCGACGCACTAGACCGCCAGACTAACCGGTCTTACAAAGATTTTAGTTACCGGAGCTGCGATTACTGTGGAGCATTATGTGTTGGAGAAGCAATAACTGTTATTCGATGTCAGAAATTCGATAAAGTTGAATCGTTTTATTTCCTTTTTTATGTCTTCATGCTATCAAACAATGACCACTGGTTCGTACGCAATGTCTGATTGTTGTTTGTGATACGTTTTGGTTCCTTTAAATTTATTTTGTATTTCTTTACTGGGCTAGGTTTTAAACTACTTATGGACTGTGCATCAGGACCCGTTTTGTATAGAAATTTACGGCTCGCGTTAACCAATCGGCTACGCTACCGTAAGTTCCATTAACCGTTGGCCATTCAACCGTTCACAGACTGTAATTCCACGTCGACTGACGCCTGACGCATTGACAATACGTCATGTCTCTATTAGTACGTCAGAACTCTTATATTGATTACCTGATAGAAACCGAGAATGTTGCCAAGCCTTTGGCAGTCCGACCGGTTAGTCTGGTGGTTTAGTGTGTCGCCTTTCAGCCGAAGGGTTGAAGGTACGAAACTGGTCGTCAGCTAGTCAGTCGTGTCCTTGAGCAAGGCACTTGACGGAAATTGCCTGAACCCAGCGGATAAATGGGTTCTACCAAATTGAAGGAACGTGTCTATCATACACAACACACTTCAAAAGCTCCGGTAACCCGACGATGGGCGCGAGGTGATCTGATGATTGGGTTAATCCCCTTGGTTTTACGTTTTTCCATTCACGGTAAAAAATGGAATATCCTATCCAATGCTGCAATATAATAGCAGTGGGTTTTTCACCAATTTAGAAAACAAAATTACCTGAAATTTGTCCAACTTTGCTTTGAGTTCTTCAATTTCTTCGTCTTTCTCAGCAAGCATGCATTCCAGTTCCCTAATCCTTTCATCTTTTAGAAGCACTTTGTGCCGGAGATCGTATTGATAATCCATGGTCCCCCCTTTGCCTATACTTTGTACTTTATTGTTTTGTTTCTGACTATTAAAAAAAGAAGAGTTCAACCTGAAAAGAAACTTAAACCAGTTTAAAAGAAATTTAAATCAGAAACTTAATCAAGCCGGATTTAATTTGAACGAAAGACATGGATAAGATTGAAATTTTCGGCCGGTTAGCTGATACGGTAGGTCGTCGAACCATCAGTCGCAAGGTTATGGAATCGAAACCAGCCGATAGCTCGTCAGTTTGTTTCATATGCAAATATACTACCAGTGGACTATGCTTGAACCCAGTTGAATAATGTCTACACAGAAAGAACACCGTTGTTTCAAGCACTTTCAATGCACAGCATTAGCTCTACTAATCCAACTGTGGCCCATATACCTCCCGAACAAAGTAAAGCGCAAGTATTCCAGATCAATACCTGTCAACTACGTTATTTAAAAG